>CABEEJ010004342.1:48886-65918 GCA_901482245.1 Timema douglasi
CCCCCCTAGCAAATGCGGGTTCACTTCCTCTAAATTCAATCTTCCCAATTCCTAATCCATTAGCATAACTAGTACTTAAGGGTATAACCCGAACGGGTAGTGAGACGCGGTGCTAAAAAAATTATAATCAGAAACAATCTTCGACTTTCCCTGAATTAAAACCACTATTCAATCCGTAGCCAGGGTATTGTAGCTAATTGAATTCTACAAGCATCTACAGCACCAATTCATGTTTTAAGACATAAAATTGCTTCAAAAGTTATTTAACTTAAAAAAATCTATATATTGCCCTCTTCTGTTGGAGGCCTAGAGCACAAGTTACCGCCGGTAGAGCCCCTAGCAAAATACAATTTTGGGGTGTGGCCAACTGGGGTTGTGGACGACTAATTAAAAGATGTGACAACTTACACAAAGAACTTTGAGCAGAGGGAATGACGTACACCCCTGGAATTTCTTGTTTCTGCAATATATTGCTGAAACAAACAGTAATTTGTTAAAAAAAAATCCCAAATAATGTTAGTATACACTTTCATTTAAAAAAAAAGATCATGGCTTTAACTAATTGTTTATTAAATAAAACTCATTTTGTATTAGTTTTACTGTTGGAATTAATATCGACATACTACTCAGCTATGAGACTGTATTCTTGTTGATACTGGCTGTAAGCTTTCTGGATGCTTCGTCCCGATACAGCAGGCCTGTCAATCATTTTAGCTGATACACTAAGTTGAGTCTCTCCAGCAGGCAAGGATGACAAAACCCTGCGCAAAGAACCTTGACGACGAAACGGCTCAGATGTATCAATATCTGTATCAACCTTAACAGCAACATGCATTATTAAAGGTAAGCAAGGATAAGATAAAGTGGTACACTATTCTTGTTTAGCTTTGGCACGACACATGAATAGTTATAGAACAAGCTAAGCATGATAAGTACCTATTCTAAATGTGTTTAATAATTTTTAAGCTTAATGATTTAAGAGCATACTGTAGCCAAAACTAGTCGAGAAATTTCACAAAAGTTTGTGGATAGAAAGTAGAATAAAAAATTGTTGTACACAGTTGTAAAGCATTCTGCTTCAATGGTCAACAATAAGTAGTAATATATTAGCCTAGTTATATATATTGGTGTATCAAGATCGTTTTTAGTATGATAGTTAATTCTTTGCAAATACAACTTAAGCCTGTTGTTAAAGAGGAAAAATTAAAGCTTAGCTTTGAAATTATAGGGTAGAAACGAATTATATTGAATCAAGTTAAAATAAAAATTTAATATTATTTAATTACAATCTAACTTCATTATTCAAGATTTAGAATAAACAATGAAAAAATAATACATAACCTTTTTTCAATATGTAAAGGTTTTTTTAAATTTACCTTTAATTGTGAAGTTGAAGCCATTTTTAAAGAGTTATCTTAATTTCTAGGTTCATTATTAACAAAATATCTTCTAACTCAACATAAATATTAAAATGTTGATAAGCGCCATGTTACATTTTGTTTAGTTTTTTAAATGTAGCCAAAACTATATAACATAACTTTCTCTTTTGACATAGCATTAAAATAATTATTGTCCCTATCCATCTACTGAAATAATTCCTCCAAAAGCATTTGATTGTTTATCTACGGAATTATGACTTAAATTAATTTTTTGATTGAAATCAAAATTCATATTAAAAAGTAGGTAGTAGAACCTTGGGCATAGAACCTCCCTATAGTGAACATTGAGCTTAACTAAAGTTAATAACCAATAAATAAAATGGTCCTTGTATATTATAAAACTGTTCTCACAACTGGCTGGCATTTTTAGAAGATACTATACTAGCGCTATAAATAAACTCAGTATTTTATTTACATACTAGATATATTATAAGAACTGAAATTTGAACCAGAAATTTTATCTTGCTCTGTTTACCAGACTGAATATGTATCGAAAACATTTCATATCATTGATAATAAAGTGTCATCGTCTCTTAAAATAAATTTGTTACCCATAACTAATCAAAAATGCCGAGTCAAGAAGTCGCCACGAGCAAAGTTGTAGTTCATCCTCTTGTTCTATTAAGTGTTGTAGATCATTTTACACGTATGGGTAAAATAGGAAATCAGAAACGTGTGGTTGGAGTGTTGCTAGGGTCTTGGCGAGCTAAAGGCATCCTAGATGTCTCCAACAGTTTTGCAGGTTAGGTTTGATATTTGTTTGTCCAGTAAACTTACTTCACTAATGTAACGTTGCATTCTTACACATCATCAATTTTTGTTGAATATTTATTATATAGTTTCTTTTGAGGTGCCAAATATTAAGATAAAGTAATAATGTCTGGCTTCTTGTTTGAGTGGTCAACGGTTCTGGCTACTAATCTAGAGGCCCTGGGTTTGACTCCCGGTTGTACCATAGCTATTTTCCCAGAATGGGGAATTATTCCTATGATCACCATGATCTGGTTAATTAGGCTTAAGTTAGTTTTTAAGACTTCTACTGGCACCACATAATAATAATAATCACTACCATATCTCATAATCTCATTAGGGTAATGTAATAGCACCTATCTGATGCCCCAATCTCAAGCAACGCCAGAGATGTCAAAGCCGACAAAAAAATGTAATGTAATCTACTGAAAGGTTAAGCAATATTACAATACAGAGATTATTATTTAGGACTTACCCAACATAACTTGGCCTAATCTTCATTATGGTGATTACTGGGCTGACTTGATCTAACCTTGTTACCATTCCAATAAATAATAAATCTCAATTAATATTCACAACATAAACTATTTGATTTTTGTAGTGTCTTAAGTGTTGTGAAAATAAAATAATTTTAAACAATTATATACCTAGTTATAACATCATTGGGCTCACCATTTCCTTGTGGGTAGAATAAAAGTGTTATATTTTTAATGATTTGATAATCTACTTAAAATATATTGCAGCCTATTATATGATAAGGTCCTTAGGCATCATTCCCTTTATTCATTATTTTGTTTTTCAGTTCCATTCGACGAAGATGACAAAGATAAGTCAGTGTGGTTTCTTGACCATGATTATCTCGAAAACATGTATGGAATGTTTAAAAAAGTAAATGGTAAGTAGAGCATTTGTGATCACGTTGAAATTGGAATAAAACTTAAGATCTAGGCAAGTTCTGAAATTGTTTGTTGATTTAATTTTCATCACCAATACTTATTTCAATATTTATAAGAACTTTATACAAAGGTGTAGTTGTTTATTTTCGACAGCTTTAACTTAATTAAACCAATTCATTTTCAGCTCGGGAAAAAATTGTAGGTTGGTACCATACTGGCCCCAAACTGCATCAGAATGATGTAGCTATCAATGAACTGGTAAGGCGATATTCCACTAACTCTGTCCTCGTTATCATCGACGCTGAGCCTAAGGACCTGGGCCTTCCAACAGAAGCATACAGGGCGGTTGAAGAAGTCCATGATGTAAGTGAAGTTTAGGGGTTTGTAGATGATTCAAGCAATATTTTATTATTTCATTCAACTATGAGTAATTACTATTTTAACTTGCCAATATGATTCATAAGTGTTCACAACAATCTTACCACGGAAGTTTTATGTGTGATGCGAGCGTCGCAAAGCTTTTATTATATATTTTTTTTGTTGGCACTATGTCTAACTACCCTTTAAAGTTGTACACAGGCAAATAAGTGACATGTGGGATGATTACAGGATGGTTCCCCGACGTCAAAGACGTTTGAGCATGTGCCGAGCGAGATCGGGGCGGAGGAAGCTGAGGAGGTGGGCGTGGAGCACCTACTGAGGGATATCAAAGACACGACAGTTGGTACTCTCTCACAACGAATCACCAACCAGCTGTTGGGGCTCAAGGGGCTGCACTCCCAAATACGTGAGATCAGGAACTACCTTTCGCAGGTGAGGTACTTCGCTCAGGTTGTTAAGTTGGTAGCTGAACACAACCAACTACCAGGCCTTGGGTTTGATCATGGCTCCATGTACAATACCGTACTTTTTTTTCATCCTGTCTTATTGTCTATCTGGGTTATTTGCATATTAATTATGCTAATTGGTACTTCCACCCGGAATATGAACCCCAACTTGCCTGTTACCAGCAAGCCGTATTAACCAAGCCTGATGGTTGGTTAGTGTTGTCCACTGATGTGCGTATTCAGTCGAAATTTGGCTCTGCTCCAATGAAGGAGCCCTGATGTACCCTAGAAATTATATTCTGGGGTTTGTTTGTGATTAATATTCTGTTGAATGCAGCGGTTTGGCGCCCTTTTTATCTTTAGACTACTGTTTTGAAAATCATTCACTTTTCCATATTTTCCTATCAATATTGGTACTAGTACACAATTTTTACTTAATATCTTTGTTTCAATACATTTGCTAATATAAGTAGGGATGTGGTATCGAAAGAAAAGTATCGATACTGTATTCATTAAAAGTATCGGAAGAAAAATATTGATACTGTACTAGTATCGAAAGAAAAGTATTGATGACAGTAAGTATCAGTATCAAAATTTTAATCTGGAAAAAGGTTTTTTTATGTAGTGATAGTAATTTCAACTTTTGAATCATAATTGTATTTTTCATATTTATTTAAACATTGAAAATTATAATGGTTTTAAATACTTTAAAAACAAATTTCAAAAGATGCTTTTTCGTTAACCAACTTCTTAAAAAAAACTTCATAGTTCACTTCCGGGAGATGCTATTTTTTAACTGCATTCGTCGTTTGTATACTTTATCGAAATAGATTATTAACTACTGGCAAACAATAAAAGAATGAACGCCTGCCCTACTTTGTCTGATTTAACAACACACATGAACTTTTCTGCTTCACTTGCTTACGACACCGTAAGTTGAGTGAGTTCATTGAGCTCTACAAAAAGCTTATTTTGTTTAGTTGGTGATGACTGTGCTCATTGATAAAGGAAGAGATAGTAGACTACTCTACTTGACCTATCAGGGATTTGTATTATGATGAGCTAGAAGAAAATTGAATGCTAGAGTTGCTTCTTGCTTGTCATGCAGAAAATGAGTGAGAATCGGGGAATAATGTAATTTGTTCTTCCTCCATTGTCCACCCTAGTAAACATTTAATCCCAGCTGGAGTGAAGATGAAAAAATGTTGTTTCTTTCGATACCGCTCTGATACCGGAGTGTGAGTACTAATATCACTAAAAGTACCGAGTACAAAAATACTAATATTTAAAGGAAAATATCAATATTAGTAGAGTATCGATACATTTTTTACAATCCTACATATAAGTATTCAGGTATATGCATCTGATCGTCATCGAAAGAAACAATCATTTGTTTATAATTTAGTGAAATGCAATATTTAAAAACCCACATACTGATAGCATGATTAGAAGTTAGGGGTACTTTGTTCATTGATGAGCTTGTCACATAACTAGGACCTATATCACAATATTATGAGTTCTTAGCCACGAGGGTATGTCGGCTAGACATTCTTGGCCTTCGACTGGCGGTGACGAATATTTATTAGGCTTCTGAGGTTGGTAGAAGTGTGTAGGACGTGTTCACATTGCCCCGATGTGATGATAGTGATCAGGGTTGTGGGGTGCCAGTAGATGTCTTTAAACTGACTGCCGAAATAACCAAGCCTTGGCGACCATAGGAACAATTCCCCTTCAGGAAAAAATACCAATGATACCGCCGGGAATTTGACTCGGTACTTCTAAATTAGTAGTCAAGAACGCAGACCACTAGACCAAAAGGTCGGCCATATTGTGATTATGCCAGTGTTAATTTTAGTGATTTAATGCACGAAATGGGAAAAATTATATTTTTTTATGCAAAAGTTGTATTTTGTATCACTAGATGTAGCCCCTAAACATATTAAAGATATGGTGAAAAAAATCAATAAGTTCAGACTTAAAAAATTAATAGTTATTAAATTCCCTGCTTATCCTTTCAAAACTGGTACCTACCATTATCAATACTTTTCTTCCAATACTTCACTAATCACAATAGACTGGTTGTCTGGTGATGGGAGGAAGAGGGGGGGGGGGCATTTTGCAAATGAAATTTATCACGGTTTTCCCCTCCTCTCTCTAGGATAGTACAGACACACATCCACTAATATTACCCTTACTATCCCCTACCACTAATATTAGCCTTATTATCCCCCACTAATATTACTCTTACTATTCCAGCCAGTTTGATAATAATTAATAAACATTTACTTTACACCTTAATAATTGTTATTAAAAATATTTTAACATAATTTTAGGAACTGGTTGTGGGATTTTGCAACAGACTAAAATCTTATCATTTTTTTTAGTTTGGTTTGATTAGAGATATCGAATCAAATAATATAACATTTGAATCGATATCAATATTATCGATGCTTTGCAGACTCCTAATTTAGTTAGACTTAAATAATATTGATTTGGTTGAGCCTAGCCATCAAATTATTCATAGTCATTATGAACTGTTTCCAGGTCAGTATAATAGTGAAATGCCTCTATCTTCCTCTTTCCTTCTGCCATTCTTCTCCTCTCACTCACATACTTGCTGTTATCTGCTCCTCCCATTTCCTTGGTCTCCTTTACAATGCTCTTTTTCTTACATACTTCTTTTCCTTCATACTGCTTGGTATTCTTTCCTTTTCCACCCTCATTACATGTCCATACCATCTCACACTTACTTACTATACTATCTCATACCCCATTATCATCATCATCATCAGTTTATTGTTGCAGTGAACCAGGTACAATTTGTGAGTCTCTTTCATTTCTTTCTATATAGATACAGTTCTTCATCAGTTATGGTCTATCAGTCACCCCTCTTCTTGATGTCTTCCTTTACAGCGTCCATCCATCTTCTTCTCTGTCTTCTCCCGACTATCTCCTCCAACCACTTCCTCACCTCTCTTCCAATCTCCATCCTCTTCACATGTCCGAACCATTCCTTCCTTAATCTGGATATTTTTCACTTAAGGGTCCTTTCATTTTATTCTGTGTTCATATAACATCATTTCTTATTTTGTCTCTCTTAGTCTTTTCCATTGTGGAGCGGAGAAATTTCATTTTCGTGGCTTGTACGCGACTTTCTTCTTTTTTTGGATAACATGCATGCATGTTTCCAAGCTGTAATTGGCCATTAGAACGAAATAGCTGTTGTAGAGGGTCTGTTTGGAGCGCCCTCGAACCCCATTGTAAATGTGACCCTTTTTGGATTTGGTTAGTGACTTCTGGTCGAGCGATTGCGTCCCAAGATATTACACTTCACAGATATCGAAATTGTTCCACCTCCTCCAGCTTTACTCCATCCAGGAAGATGTTAGTTTTTTTTTTCTACTGACCCTAATCACTACAGTCTTACTCCTGCTAATTTTTAAATTCTCTTCCAACTCTTGTTCCTTCTTTCATATGTTAATATACTTCCTTTACCCCAATAATCACCTGGATAACTTAATTCCTAATCCTATTCCTCCTAGTGACAGCTAACATGCTCCTCACAAACTTCATTCCCATGGCCTCCACTTTCCTGGTCTCTTACATTCACTGTCCATGTTTCTGTTGCGTGTGTGACTATGGGTACAAAGGAACGCCCTGTACAACATTTCCTTACACCTTATTTCGGGATGAAACTATGCCGTTCCTTGCAAAACCAGTCTGGCCACTAGTAACTTTAAAATACCTTTTATCCCCAGGTGGTTCAGAGTAAGCTCCCGATCAACCATCAAATCATCTACCAACTACAGGACATCTTCAACCTGCTCCCGGATATCAACCAGGGTAACTTTGTGGACTCGTTGTACGTCAAGACCAACGACCAAATGCTCGTCGTGTACCTGGCCGCCCTCATTCGCTCCATCATCGCCCTCCATAACCTCATCAACAACAAGCTCACCAACAGAGACGCCGAGAAAAAGGAAGGGAAGAAAGAAGAGGTGAAGAAAGACGACGCGAAGGACAAGGACAAGAAAGAGGAGAAGTCTAAAGAAGAAGTGAAAGAAGATAAGAAAAAATGACACTCATAGATAGCAGTTGTGGTTGTGAAATATCTTTTGAGATGTTTTGATTTTATTTATCTCAACTCTCTTCTTGGTGCATTCTCTGACAATTTGTATTTCAGATAAACTAATTAATAACAGTTATTGAAAATAATGTTTATTTTCAAATAAAGTATCCACAATTTCAACACATCATTATTTTTATTTCAATTCTTTATTTTCATTATTTACACAAATATAATTTTTTTATTCACACTTCAACAAATCAAAACATTTTTTAGACGTAAAAGTACATTCAATTTATTATTGAGTAGTGAAGAGATTAATTTTATTTATTTACCAGTAATATCATCAAATCATTTACTTTTTGTGTATAAAATCGGTATAATACAATTACGTTGAAACTTAACATTATTTATTTATTTCTATATTGTCATTGAGTAAAATATTTCAAACTTAATTAACTATTGTATAGTTTAAAAAAAAACGTACACCCAAATATTTCATTCAAACAAATAGTTAACTGTAAGTACCTTGTCCTTGAGTGTTTTATATACAATGTGCAGAAAATAACCAGTGCAAATTGATTATTTTATTTCTTAAAAGTAAAGTTTGAAATAATGTTCTTATTCTCTATATATTTACAAAGGAAACCGGGTTGTTTAGTTTATATTGCCTAACTTCCTTGCATACTTTTTTTTTTAAATCATCAGGTATATCATATTTTTAACATGAACTATAAAACTACAGTTTAGCAGATGAATTATATGTTTAACATTGTTTAAATTAGGAGGGATAGCCAGCACACTTACCTAGGTGATACTGGAGTAGAAATTGTGTAGATATAACACTGAAAAACACATAAACACATTTTTAAGGACAAGCTTTCACCTTCACAGACAGCTTCATCAGGTCAGGAGAGCTTGTCCTTAAAAATGTGTTTGTGATTTTCAGTGTTATATCTAAACTATTTCTACTCCAGTATCACCTAGGTAAGTGTGCTGGCTATCCCTCCTAATTTAAACCATGATTTAGCCTAGTGCTCTATACCACATAACCTCTATTTATATGTTTAACAAAACTTTTAAACAAGTAAAGGTTGAATATTAACTTGTATTTTCAACTAACTAACCTGTCCTCTAACAGTTCTTGGAAAGCCATTAACTGAGCTTGTCTGTCAAACTTTTAGAACCTGTTACAATTGGTGCATGGTCAAACTAATTAACAAACCATAAATACGTTCACCAAGGGTGTGTGAAGTCCACTTCTTCAATTCAAAGCAAAACTTTAATCAAATATTTGAAATATTCTCTAAATTGAATCAAAGTTTGAGTATTTTTTATTTGTTCTATTCTTAAAAATATATTATATTGTGCTTATTTATATAACTTTATAATAACTCCATGGTATCAGCTACAACTGAGTTAAAAGAACAGAATGGCTGCACAATGAACTTTCAAGCTTTTAATTCCAGTTTTCCAGATCGGAGTCACTACTTATTTATTCGAGTAGCTCCTCATTTGTCCTCCAAGTCTGAGTTGACCCCGTTCTAAATCTACATCTTCATAGAAAATCTGTAAGCGCCGGGGATTGAACCCGGGACCTCTGGATATGAAGTCAGCGACTCTGACCACTAGACCACTTTATGAACTGAAACTTCTTTGGCGATGTTTTATTGCACAATAGTATTTATTTTTAAGCTGATAAATCAGGTTTATTATCATAACATGCAATTTAACTACCTCAAAATTATTTTTTTTACAACAATTACTTTGAAATATACATAACAGTTTAGAAACGTAATAGTTGAACATTAAGACGTATTTTAACTGTCACTATTTCTATTGGCAAAGTCAGGATTTTTTTCCAAGCAAAGTTGATGCTAATATTTTTATCGAAGTTTTTAAGTTTCGCACACGCTCTAAATTCCACAATATGTATTGAGTAGGTTTGCAAAATACACATAAAAGGCCCTGCTACTTATCCCATTCCAAATAAATGGAAAATGCGTGTTTATTTGTCATTGAGCGTGCATCATTCATTCACATTAAAATGTGTGCTATAGAAAGCAGCACCAGGTACATTGAAATACGCTCGCATGTCTGTCCGCTGGTTAGCTCTGGTCCCGGACCAATGTATGGCCTCAAGTTGGTGCTGTTATAGTTCTTGAAATACCAGTCTTTGGAGCCATCTCTTGGGGGTAGCGTCATGTCGGTTGAGGGAGGAAAATTGACCGGAGTAGGACCTCGAAGGTACTCCTCCATGGGGATAAGCCCGGGAGAGGGTAAAGGTGGAGAGCCAGTGACCTTGGTGATGCTGGCGGTGGGCCGGAACTGCGGCTGTTGGGCCCCAGGAGCCAAGAGGATTGAGAGGGAGGAGGGGGCCTCAGATTTGACCACCTCGTTGGATTCACTCTTGCCCCCTTTGATCATGCCCCACACGCTGTCCAATATCAGAGGGCTCGGGGTGGATGAAGTAGAGGGAACTACTGTAGTCACGGGTACTTCTGGAAAGAAGATTGATCGAGGGACATTAAGACAATCAAGATATGAAAATTTTTCAAAAAATGTTAAGTGAATATAAAGCGAATTGACTCACGGACTTATCATAATGTCACTTACCTGCCAAATGGACTTCAGTCAATAACTTTTGTTTTTCGAACCAATCCAAACCCCAATCTACAGGTTTTTCAATGATGGACACTTGAGTATTATTTATGTCCCCACTTTGAGTTTCAATCAACATCTTGTGTTGAATGTTCGATTGGGAGGACGTGTTGATATTTGTCTTGGAGGGATCTTTGTCACTAGGGCTAGAGTTGTACATGACATCCAAAAGATCCATCGGTCCAAGGTCATTCGTTGAGGAAGGCAACCTGGGGCTCTGCGTGGAATCTGCACCGCCGTAAGATTGGGCTCCATCCATGAGATTTGGAGTTTTGTCTTCCACGTTTGTCTTAATCTGCTTGAAATCAAAACTTGTTTGATCGTCTGTCTTATTGTGTAAGGATTTCTCAAAGCTCTCTGTGTATTGGATAAAAGGATCCAAGTCATTGACTTGGATGGGAGTTCTCAAAGTGGAGGACTGACTTTTGACGTGGGATCTTTGTTGGAATGCAAATTGTTTATGTAAGGATGCATCATTTACCGGGGTTTCAGGTTGAGGCAAAGTTGGTGCCTTATAATTTGTACTCAATAAGGGATTGCTATTATTGTTAGGAATGTTCTCTGGACTCTCCCAAGCAGTATAGTTGATCTTGTACTGCTTCTCAGTCAATAGATGTGCACCAAGGCTTTTGTTTGTAGGTTTACTATGCATCAGACTGGGGTCAGCTATTGGGGTGAAACCCCCCATTTCCGTTGTCATGGGGACAAACCCGTTGTGCACGTCTGTCTCAGACGGCGGAAACATGTCGACTTTCCCTCGGGCTCCGATGAACCTCATGCCTCCCGGTTTGACGTCCACGTTCCTCCCGTTGGCGCCCCACAGCCCGCCGAGACTTATACTGGGCAGGGGGATACCGAAGAAAGTGAACCCTCCGCTGTTAGGGGAAGGTGTCGTCAGCGCAGAGTTCTTGAGCGGGTCCTGGGCAGTCTTGTTGTGCTGACGACTGCCAGCATACAAGGTCGGGGTGTCGCCTGGGACGTAGTGTGACGATACTGTGGCAGACTGAGGGATATAGGGCGAGCTTGTCACCTGGACGGTTAGCGGTACCTCTGTGGCGACCATGACAGTGCTGTTGTTGGTCGTGTTGCCGTCCTCGTATGTGTACTCCACATATTCGTCGTAGAAGTATTCTGTATCTTCTGGCGGCGGAGTGGAGCCATCTTTTACGTTCACCCAGGTGGTTAAAATCTGGGAGGAGCCCAATACTGAAACTAAATTTTAAATGACTTATTTATAGTTAAGAGTGGAGGTAAAGTCAGCGAACATATCTGGCTAAAATATACTGGAGTAGAGAGGAGGGAATTAAAACATTGGCCTACTTAAGATACATTTTATAAACAAATAACTTTCACTACCACAGGCAGCTTTTTATATTCTTGCCCCGCGTCTCACCCTCCCTGGACAGGATGGATTTTATAAGAAATGTACATGCACTTACTCAATGGGAGAAGGGGAAACTAATTAGTAAGAAAAACACCCTCGGTACATCTATCGGGGATTTAAAACTTGACACTCCTATCACTGTCGAATATGGATAGAGGAGCTCGAGAATTAGCCTGAGCGCCCACCACAGGCAGCGTTATCAGGTTGAGAGCATGAGCAGATTCATTCTAAAAGGTTTCAAATTCTAATAGAGTTCCTACACGATCAGTCATCAGTATTTACAACGAGATCGTACACAATCAGTCTTTGCGTTATTATTTTTATCAGTCTCAGCTCCTGCGTGCAACGTACAACAACATGGATAGTAACAAAATGGCGTGTGCAGTCTGTTTGTTACCGAGATTGATGGAAATACTAATGAACATGCACACACTGTCAGTATTACTGTCTGTCTCTTGCACCACTTGCAAGACTGGCTGATCATGTAGGGGCCCTATTAGCATGTGAGGCCTTCCTCTAAAATGGTATTTTATTAAATGTTTAATGAGAAGGTGATTAACCGGGTGAACGTAGTATATTTAATCAAGAGGGCCATAGGATGTTTACAGTGAATGTCAAAAACTTGTTTTCTTTGTTACAGACCATTACCAAAGTGTATGTGTTACTCACATTTATTGACTTATCACAGCATTTTACCACCTCATACACATATGTACTAATTACTCATATGTTAGTGAGTTAGGTATGCGGAAGATTGAATTTTGAGGAAATGTATCTGAATTTGTGTTAAGAGATACTGAAAAACAATCAAGGCCAAGTTTCACACACCTCTGTTGGGTAGTATTATTTAACAAATAAAACATGTTCTTGACATAATGAAAGCGTCCTATCCCTTATGCGAGTATGTGTGTACCCACCTGGAGCCCCTGCAACCTCCCCCTCGCATTCAGGGGCGGCCACCGTCGCCTCCTCCTTCCTGGCCTCACACTCCTGTCGCGACAGCCGCACCTCCTTGAGTAGTGACCCGTCGGCGCAGCGAGGACCCTGAGTGGAGGCCTCCCTGAGCCACGCCTGGAACCACATCATTTGGCACGAGCACGACAAGGGGTTTCCTTCCACGTCCAGCACCGCGATGTTACTGCGCAGACGCTGGAACGCAGGCTCGCTCAGCGACTTCATCTTGTTGTTGCGCATACTCAGAACCCGCAGGCGCGGCATACCGTTGAAGGGTGAACCTTGGATGCCGCAGATGTGGTTGTTATCCATCTGGACAGAAAGATAACCACAAATTTGGGTTTGGCGCGGTGGTTAGGGAGTAGTTAAATTATACTTCACTGGGATTCAAATCTAGGTCTCTTGTATTGGGGGTGAGGCAAGGGGGTAGGACTTTAAATTAAGATTCTAAATCATTAAGTATTGGCAACATTTATCTGTCTGCTTATTTTTAAAATACATTCTATTTACACTTTATTAAATGTCAAAGCAGTAAATGGGAATTTTTTTTTTTTACAGAAAACAGACAAACAACTGTTAAATGTAGTAACAAAACCAATATCATTATTACTGGTAGTGACCTGGCTTACTACTATCAGGCATTTCATAGTTGAGGAGCTAGATCCCTGGAAGGTATAAAGAGTTGTGTTCAATGGCCGCCATTTTCTTTCAAGATGGCTGCCATGTCTGATCTATATCTAGGAACCTTTAAAACTTGTTCCAAATAAAAATCAGGTAAGCAGAAGCTGAGAAAAAAAAAAGGTCAAAAAGTAGTGTTTCCTAGTCACCATATTGAAACAAAATGGTGGAATTATCTTTATATTAGCCTATATGTTATGTGGGTATCTGAATTGCGTCCATAGGAAACATCACAATTTGTATGTTTTTTTTTTGTGACAACCACCAACTCATTTTTATATAGGCAATTAGAAGGATTAATAATTAATGTGTAAACAACCTGATGAGGTAGTGAAACATAATAAAATATTTAATGGATAAAATGTTATACCAGAGCCCTCGGATATAACTTTAAGAGTGATATCACAATATTAAATCGCAGAGTTGGCAACACTGTGATCAAGTTTTCCATCTTTCTCGCACCATGAAAGGCTAAGAGACTTTACCAATCGAGGGAGCATAAATATGCTGACTTTACATATGACAACTCCTTTTGAAACATAAAAAAAATGCAAGGATTCTTGGAAAGTGTCGCACATGCTTGTCTATCAGCGCATCTTGCGACAAAAATAAACAAAATAAATGATGAACTTGTTTTGAAGGCTTTTGTTTTATGAATTGAGACTAATGTTTCAATAACTGACACAGTACCCGGAGAAATCCGAAAATTAGTTTACGTATATAAAAAAAGGTTAGTTTACATTTAGAAAATAGGAGGATAAATAATATTATTACAGCTTGTTATTATTATTATTATTAGCACCGCGTCTTACTACCCGTTCGGGTTGTACGCACTTACGCTAATGTGTAATGGTAGGGTGATTGTGAGATGAAATGGAGGACCTACAGTTTAACGTGGGATCCGAACCACGGTGGAGGCCTGGCATTCCTCACATTCACAAGATGTCTTGTCAGAGGTGAAGGAAGGGTTTGGTAAAACAGCTTGTTATAAACTATCTAATGTAGGAAGTTTTTTACATGCTAACTTAATGTGACAACACTTTTAGTGAACTCGGTTAACTCTCAAGTAAATCAGTGGCGTACCTAAGGTGAGGCAGGTGGGAAACTTGCCCTGGGGGCCAAATTCATTAGAAATATTAGCAACAATTTAAGTTTAATTTTCTTTAACAATAGCATATTTTGTTTTTATTATTTTGTAACTGGTATTAAAACCTGTAGCTAGCTTGAGAACCGATATAAGAATTCAGTCAAAATTAATTTAAAGAACAGGGTTTAAAGGGCGCCATTTTTTTATTAGCCCTGGGCACCATAAGCTCTTGTCAACCCTAGTTACACCTCCGCCCCACATGGACTCCATGTTCGACCCTCACCAGGAGTCAATCCCTGAGGTTTTCCGACCAACCTTGAGCTCCACCAGCCACTCCATGCCATGAAGACTGTCTCCTGCGACCTTCCCCACTCGGTTGTGACTGAGGTCGAGCACCTCGAGAGACTGCAGTCCTTGGAGTCCGGCATCCCCCAGTCCCGAGAGGTGGTTGTGGCTCAGGTTGAGCAGCAGCAGCTGGGGGACCCCGCTGAACGCCCCGGCCGCCAGGTGCGTGATGCCGTTCTCCTGGAGCTCCGCGCTCTGAAGCTCGGGCAGGTCCGAGAAGGCGGACTCGGGGACACTGTTCAGACGATTGTGACCCAACCTGCGACAGGAGGTTGTGGGGTCATACACCGGCCAGGTCAGATTGCATTGTCCTGTTTCGTCCCTCCGTCGCGTCTCACTGTGTCTTACATTCGCCTCTAAAGAGGAGCACAGCAGAAACATATTAGTTGACGAGCTCTTAACCAATCACAAGATTTCAGCCTCGGCACGACTTGAAATAACTTCAGCTTTCCTTTTTCTGTGCAAGATCAGCTTGGGAGACCCAATAAAGTTAAAAAACCGATTGCTTACAAAGTGAGATACAAGCAGATAGCTGCGTCTATTGTTGGGAAATATTTTGTTAAATAAAAAGTGTGTGTGCCATACTAATTTCATGTAGATTTGTTTCACCGAAGAACAAAATAACAAAACGTCCATCGTAACAATAATCTAGTTTATCCACTAGAAAATTAAATACAGTGGATTCAATTATCCAGGGTTACATTAACCAGGCAGCGGATTAACCGAGGCACTAATTTTTAATCTATTCAATAAAATTTCAATTAAAACCGTCTGACAATGTATAGGCCAGTAAAATTAAACGTGTGGATGAGAGATTTAACATGAAATGTAAACATAATTTTGCATTTGACTGTACATAATTAACTGAAAATAAAACTGGTGAAATTTTAAACATATCATCGAATATAAGTGACATCTGCTCATAACAAAAAAATAATGATTATATGTTATTTGGGAGTACTTATTCAGTGTTTACTTTTGAGAAGCCCGTCGCTGGGCTTATCCGAGTTTTTTTATATTAATCTGAGCCAAGTTTTTTCTGTAAAAGTGTAATGACGACTGACCTGATGGCCTTGAGATCTGGCAGTGACTTGACAGCACTGCTCGCCATGGTCTCCAGTTCGTTGCTGTCGAGGTCCAGCAAGGTGAGGTGAGGTAGCCCACTGAACGTGCCCTCATCCAGTCCTCGCAGTCTGTTCCTGCTCATGCGCAGCTCGGACAGCGACGTCATCCCACTGAGCGCGGCGGAACCCAGCTCCTGCACCCTGTTGTGACTCAGGTCGAGCGTCTTCAGGTTGGACAGACCTCGTAGTGCCTCTGGGACTTCGGCCAAGGCATTGTGGGAGGCGTCAAGCTCCACCAGCTCCCTGGGACACAGATTGGGGTCATGTGGTTTTCAGGGGGGGCACCTTAGCTTCCACAAGGTATGAGCGCCCTAAAGGAGCCGCAAGATCTCTTGGGGAAACTTGGTTAGTTTTGAATTGGGATGCACAAAATATACCATTTATCTGAAAGGTTAACAGCTTACCTCTCTTGGTTCCACTATGATGTAGCTTATAAGATATGGCCATAGTGTAATCAGTCGAGGTAAGACTGTTACCTAGCTTGGTTCCACTATGGTGTAGCTCATAAGATAGGGCCATAGTGTAATCAGTCAAGGTAGGACTGCTACCTTGCTTGGTTCCACTATGGTGTAGCTTATAAGATATGGCCATAGTGTAATCAGTCAAGGTAAGACTGCTACCTAGCTTGGTTCCACTATGGTGTAGCTTATAAGATAGGGCCATAGTGTAATCAGTCAAGGTAAAACTGCTACCTAGCTTGGTTCCACTATGGTGTAGCTTATAAGATAGGACCATAGTATTTTTATTTTTTCTTTCTTAATATCTATTTACATACATTTTACAAAACAAATCATATGGAATATATACAAATTTTTCCCAAC
>CABEEJ010004343.1:0-22769 GCA_901482245.1 Timema douglasi
AAACGCGGCAAATGGCAGTTTGTTGTCTAAACCTGCCGCTACGTGCAATCAGTAGCCGCAGCGTGCTCCCTCTGCCGGTTGGGGGGGCGATTTCAAAAGTTCGGTTCCTTTTTGAACACCCCTCGTATAATTTGTTTTTCCACTGGTCCTTGATAGTTTGGTAGCTAAAATTGTAATAATTTAAATATTGCTTTCAATTAGCGTGTACACTTTCATTGTGTGTTTTTTGTTTTCATAAATAAAGGGTGCACTACTTTATATATTATAATATTTGTATGTAGATCCCTTTGAAAATAATATATAGAAATAAAAAATTGTCCAATTAAATTATGTTTTAAATAACTCAATATTTTTGTATTGTTAATAAAATTTTAGGATAATCAATTAGAAGAGGTAAAATAAAATAAAAATTGTCCAGGCAGTTCAGACAGAATTTCTAGGTTACAAGTAAAATGAATAATTGCTTAATGGCTTAAAAATATATGAAAACATTGTATAAAAATGTAATTTAACGTGATAAGAAAGGAAGCCATAATGAAAGGAGAGTTGGGATTCTCGAATCCTCTAATATTATAGTATTCGATAGTCGAGAGTCATAAAAATCTTAAATAGACATCTCAAACACAATTATAAAGCCCTTGCCTTGATATAACAATTTTAAGTCATTAGTAAAAGGAATCGTATAGACTAGTGTATTTGGAAAAAAATAACAAAATCATAACATAAAGAACATTTTATTGCGCCTAAAATATTTTTTTTGCATTAAATGATTATCTTTTTTTTATGGTGTATCAGATTCTATAAACCAAATAGTGATACCAAGCCTTAAACATTCTTTTCAAAATTCAATTTTAAATAATTACATTATAGGATAAAATTCTACTTTTAAATATTAAAGGATTGGATTGTGGATTCTATATTTGAAAACAGATTTAAGATTAAGATTTGAGAATTATTGAACTAATCCCATATCTAATAGTTAGGTAAGGCCTTGATAGAAAAAAACAACTTTGTTTTTCATTTCTTCATACACTTTTTAATTTTTATTAACACTTAAATCATGTGTAGCTACAAATTTTGTTCTTGCATTGTTTTATGTTTATTTTGTCTTAATGTAGTAAAAAAAATATTTCTGAAAATTTGTAAATTAATCCATTGTTTTTTTAATCTCTATCCCTTAAATGAGTTGTTTTTTTATTGTATTTTAACTCTGATGACAAAAAAAACACTATAATTAGTTACCATTATTATATAAAACCGGGCCTATTTAAATACAATAACTACAATATTGAATCCATCCTTTTTTAAATTTTGCACTAGGTATAAATATAGGATCCATTCCTTTATCCATATGTTAGTACATTCTGTTTGATTAACAATGGTAAGTAATGTAAGAAACTATGAGATAAATTAAGTATAAGGTCTACTTGAATTTTTAAGTTGTTAATATTTAAAACTTGTTATATTTAAGAAATCATAATCAACGAGAATAAATTGTGATAATATTGGAAAGTGTCCTACATTCACAGTTTTATTATAATGTATTATTTGATTTCCATCCTAATCTCGCTAGTAATTCACAAAAGCATATAATAAGGTTGTTTTGGGAAAAGCATTAGATTAGACCATGGCTTGGGTTAGTAGAAATAAGTCAGCACATTTATCATTAATACCGGAGTAGAAATTGTTTGGACATAAAATCTAAAAAACACCAACACATTCTTTAACAACAATCTTTCATTACCACAGGTAGATTCTTTAAATTACGAAAGTAGTCTGATATCTTGGTTGGACTAACCTCAAGAAGCTTTGCGGCATTGAAAGCTTGGTCTTGTTTTTAAGAATAAGCTTTCAATGTCACAGACTTGTCATAGTCCGAAGAATCAACCTGTGGCAGTGAAAGCTTGTCCTTAAAAATGTGTTTATCTGTTTTTTAGTTTTCTATCTATACAATTTCAACTTCATTATCACTCGTGTAAGTATGCTGGCTATCCATCCTAATTCAAACCATAAACTTTTATGGTAAGACTTTGCTAAAATGGTATTCTAAAACCTATAAAATGTGAAAAATTAAATGAAACAACTAATGGGTACAAGCAATAAAAGGAACTACGCCTGAGAATCAACATATTTTCGCAAAACAAATTTTAAAAGGAATTTTTCATTTTGGCAAACAAGCATTAATACAGAAAAAATGTCCAAAATAAATACAGTGTTAAAATAAACTAACTCCAATTAAATATTTTTGTGAAAATCTTAAAATAAACATGCAAGAGACTATTTATATTAGACAACAAATTAAGAATTGGGTAAGTTGTATTTTATTTTTATGTTATTTAATTGAAAGTAAATCTAAAACTGTTGTGCAATATATAAATGAGCATTTTATAAAAATGAAAACTTTAAAAAAACTATGGTTTTCATTTTTATTGTGTTTAGCATTGGTAGAATACTCTGGTTACATTTTTATAAATATATTTAATTAGTGTTTATTATGTTATGAAAATTTTAAGTACTGATTGTGATATGTAAATCCCTTAAAATAATAATTTAATGTGTATATTACAGTTATAAAATAAATCTTAGTGAAAATTAATTCTTCGTGTTAATTACAAATCAGCATTTTAATATTTGTTTAAAAAATAATTTACTATCCAACGACTTATTTCTTCTACAACTTTGAATGGTATAAAATTTATGATATGGCGATTAGAAACTAGTGAAGGATTATTTTAATATTTATGTATAATTTCAATAAAATTGTATAATACATTATTAACATTGTATAGTTACTACTTTAATCATCTAATTTTATTTTTTAATCAGGAACTTTGAAACGTTTCTATATTTACAACCAAATCATTAGCAGGCCATAGTCCAGATATTCAGTATAATTCCAAAGGTTAGGCCAAAACTTAAGGAACATATAGATCGACTCGTCTAAAACAAGTTTCGAATAGGAATTAATGTATTATGGAAGTTTGTTACTGTTCCACTGAAATAAGCATACATTCAGAAATTCCTACACGTTGAAAGAAAAGTGTGCTGACACTCTTTCCTGTTGCCCCCACATTTGCTGGTGCGCATTAAGTGTTACATCTTGTAACAGCTCTAGTTCAATTTCTCTCAGAAAGATTCTGTAAATGAGCCCAGTCAAACTTGGTGGCAAGAGGTAAGGTCCAATTACTCTATTGCCATTGATACCCGCCCATACATTCACAGAAAACCTCTCTTTGGTTGCGAGCAATCAATGCATGTGTGTTCTGTTCAGCTCAAACATGACTTTCATGGCAATTGAAGAAGCTATCTCTGGTGAATGATATCTCATCCATGAACAGTACTATGCTCAAAATATGGGGCTTGTTTAGACAACGCTGCATAATACACAGTTAGTTTAAGCTAGTAGGATAGGAAAATAGCTAAGGATGCCTATTTCAGCGGAATGGTTCAAACTTTCACACCTTCAATCGTCTTGCCTGACTCAGGATTGACTTTGGAAGACATGGACTTGTATTCAAAATTTGGTTCTACCCGAGTCCCTCTATACACTCCCTATGTTTTGACTTAACCTTTTGAATCAACTGGTATAAGATCCATTAATACAGTAAATTCATTGGTTTATTTTTACAGAATATTATAATCACTTAAATACCCCACTTGAACATTTGATGAAAATTACTAATTTAAAAAAAAACTACATTTTCTTATTTAGCTTTCCGAACCCTCTATTGTCAAGTAGATATAGAAACTAAATGCTGATAGTAATTAAATTGGCATATTTACATAAACAAAATGTGATCATTTCTTTTAACCTGATATCACATTACTTGAATGTAAAAAACAACCTTAAAAAGAGAAAAGATATTTTGTTTAAAGAAATTTTAAGTACTAAAATGGAGGTATTGACCATAAGAAACTTCACTGGTTTTGGTAACTTTTGAATGCTTACAATTGAAAGATACAGGAGTAAAGTCACATTAAGACAAGTACACACTGGGCGATAATCACCAGATACAAGTATCCAGCGACTCAACAATATCGCCTAGGCATACACCAACTTATATCTGGACAAAAGTCTCCACCGATATTTTGCATCACTACCGAGCAACCACATCTCATTACTCCTCTCTACGAATAGTCCACACATTACTTCTGGTGTTGTTCCTGTTTTTATAATAATTTAATTAAATGTGGCAAAAAAAAAGTTGGTGGATAAATGAATTTTTAAGACAAGTGGAGAATTATGGTGACTGTTTTAAGAGCTATTGCTAAATGGTGGGTGCTCTGTTAAAAAAAATTGTAAGAATAACTAAACCAGATTTTGAGGAGCTATTTTGTTTGCTAGCACCCAAAATTGCAAGGCAAGATACCATCTTTTGAACTGCAATGGTTGCACTAAATGAAGAAACCATAAAATTAGCACCAAAATACAGAGGGAGACTAGGTGAGGGATAAAATCATCCAAATTAAATTCAAAAAGTCGCTCGCTGATGCTTGTGCATGAATCCACAGTGAACAATATTTCTCGTTGGAGTTGAGACAAGACACCAGATACTCGGACAATATTCCTGTACATCCAGTTACACGGGAAAGATCAGCGGGTGGCTTGTATATGGCAATTGTCCAGTGTGTACTAGGAATTGCACACATTTACCGGGACGTGTATCTCAAACCTTATAAGGATATGGCATATACTTTTTTTAATAGTATAAATATGACCGAGACTTCTTTTAACCATAATCTAAAGTGTATTAGAAAGTTTTCATGGTTGTCTAACAGATATCAGCACTAACGCAATTTGAGTTAAAATGAGACTTTTCCCCTGTATCTTTCAGTGATAAATCATTCGCCTAGCCTTTTTAAACTAAAACACTTTTTACTAAAAAAAATATTTTATCAGTTTTCTTTGAAATCATATTTCAACTTTAAATATCACAGTTATATGTGTGAATTTCTCACAAGTGTGGTTAGCAATTAAATGCCTGGTTTTTATGTAAACCTTGAAATGTTTTCCCCTGGTCATGCTGTATGAATGAACTTGATACATTTGACCATAACCAATTCATTGAAAATTATTTAGTCTGCATTTCTTACATTTTTTAAAGTGAACACACTCAAATCTGTAAACTTGAATAAACGTAAATTGGTATCTAAACTCATAAACCCTAGTTTATTTATTTTTTAATTCTTTTACCATAACCATTGCTCATTTAATAATTTAATCAAAAGCTTAGACCAACATTTGGTGTATAACTCGAATGGGTAGTAAGATTCAGTTGTTTTTTTAAAAAGCATAAATATTCATTTAAATGCTTTCGGGATTATACTGAAAATAAGGCTAATTGATTTTAGTACTTAAATCAAGCAATTGTACACTTGTATATAAAATTACCAGTTGATTTCTTTTATAATGACATGTCAAAAAAAAAGGAACCAACACATCTACATATGAAATCTCATTTTGTGATATATTATTCACCGTTTCTTCTCACATTGTCTACTAGTATAGTATGGCTGTACATAGGAAGGATGATATATCAATATTTGTTGAAATATATGTCAAATGCGTGTCAAGAAATATAATAATTATTATTATAATAGGCCTATTTGTATAATAAATATAAATAATTTTTTCAAAGTGCCAAGGACAAAAATGAAATGTGTGTATAGACTGTATGAATCTGGAAACATTTTGAATTTTATACATTATAATGTACAAATATTTTATTTATAATTTTCTTTGTATTACCTACTGTATCTCATTGGTAAAATATATATACATATTAATTTTCAAACTTTTTACTAAAATCATCAGCCTTAATACCCCCATTTTACCCCACACCTTCTTTAAAATGTTACCTAATACACTAAAATTAAAATACACCTTTAAAAAAAAGTAAAAACTACTATTAATGGTTAATAAATTATTAATCACCAATGTTATTTATGTATTATAATATATGATTGATTAAATAGCAGAGCTATTATATTTGTTAATTTCAGTTGTAGCCCCCATCTAAATATCATATTCCTTGAATTGAAAAATGTCCGGTGAGGTCACCTTTAGTGGCTGAGATGAATAGTTGAGCACGCGTTTCCCTCCTAGCTCCCTGTAGGTATTAGGCAGAAAGGTATCAGCTTATCTTAGCAAAAAGAACTGACACATTTGCTTTGCACACTTGCTAAAATGTCATCATACTTCAAAAATGATGATTAAAATTTCAACTTTACATATATTTTATCTAAAGGGATGTTTTATCTCCTTTTTCAACACCTTTAGGGATAGCTGAGCTTATCCTGCCTACCCTGATGCTTTGCTACTGATTATATATATGTTACATTGTAAGAAGTAGTCAGAGTAAGAGGCATTGTATGAATTTGTTTCGTTGATGACCACAAGCCACTGGTTTTATTTTCAACATTGCCTTGAGGTAATTGAGTATGTCCATGGTCCAGGTATACAGTAAAATAATTGGTTTATTCTGGTAGCCTATTGTAATAATCAATATTTCTCACTTGAACATTTGAAGAAAATCATTAATGAAAGTTTTGACCTCGGTGGTCTGGGGTAAAGTGCTTGCCTCAGGACCTGGTGTACATGGGTTCAAACCAAGCCGGGTTTGATGAATTTTCTTGAGCGATAAAAATCCATAACACACTCCCTTTCGGTAGGAAGTAAAGCCGTCTTTCTCGTGTTGATTGTGGCATATAAACAAACCCTCTAAGGTATGTGAAAATATCTTTCCAAGCACGATTGTTAGGCCCTTTCACTATTGCTCATAGAAATTCTCTTGTGCTGATTTAATCAATCAGTCTTCAGAAAGTGCACATTAAATACCTGTATCTCAAATAAATGAAAAAAAAAAAATCAAACTCATTTGAGGTTTAACACTAATATGTTAATGATGAGGAAGGTTGAATTTAGAGGAAATGTAACCCTGCATTTATTTGGGGGGAGAATGGAAAACCATTTTGGAAAAGTCACCCTCATTACAGTCGGCCGATATTCAAACCTCAATCTCTCTGTTAATGGTTATAATGTCTATTGCAAGAGTGACTCCTAAGAACAATCAACCAACAAAGCTGATATTAATATGCTGTAGTCTTTTAATCTTAAGAGTACTATATCAAAGTGTTACATGATTATTGCACATTTTAAGGTAAGTTCTCCTTAGATTTTGTAATCTTATGCCAAAAACAGTGCAAATTGAATTGTTTTTAAGATAACTGTCATAGTTTTCAAGCATATAGCATTCGACATGTACCTAAAAGTCTGTGATGGTAATTTTTGTACGATTAAAATTTCAATAGAATTTTGTTAGATAAAAACACCTTTCGTATGTCCATTTAAGAAAAAAGAGAGGGACAGGTGCACAAATTATAGCAGAATAACGTTGATGCGCTTATGTACAAATATATGTGAGAAGCTACTGGAAATAAAGAAAGGTGGATAAAGGAACAGCACAAATTTAGGGAACAGAGGCTAAAATAGACTTAATATTCGCTATATGACAAATGATGGAAAGAATGTATTAATTTGGAACATACTTTGTAATGGTATTTATGTATGTGTCTTGTGGAGAAGGCATATGATACCGTGGCTATAAATAAAGATTAGAAAGTGATGGAGGAGGCTATAGTGGGAAGAGTTGTAATGAGAGTGAAGAGAATGTATGAGGATAACATAAGTTGTGTTAAGACAGAGAAGGGGTGGACATAATGGTTCCAAATAAAAAATTGAGTGAAACAGGTGAGTGCTCTTTCACCACGACCTTGTAATGGTGATGGAAATGGTCATGAATAAAGTGGCATAAAAGCTCTGGGAAGAAAGACTGAAAGCCATGATGTTTGCTGATTACTTGATTGTGTGGGTGGGGAAGGAAAAGGGAGTACAGGAACAGCTACAGAAATGTAATAAGATCATGGCAAAGTGATGGTAGTGACAAATAAAAGGATAAGACTTGGTAAAACTATAAAGTTGGATGAAGTAAAGATGAGAAAAGTACATAATGTAAAATATACTTGAAGCATGATTGAGACGAAAGGTACAAAAATAAAATGTGCTTATAGTGATACAAGCTACATTAGCTACTGTAGAAAGAAGTTTTTCAATGCTTGTACGAAAAAAAAAAACTATCTTCGCCTCACTATGAGGCAACGTAGACTAAATCACTTGTGTCTGCTGAATGCACACCCTGAGAGATTCAACAAAATTGAAATTGCAAAACTAGTTGATGGTTCTATAGCTAGTAACGAATATAAGGCAAAGGTGTATGGAAATCTACTTTAATTTTCGGTGGTTCATAATTTTAAGTTGAACCACATCAAATATAATTGCTCATAATTTGTTTTGTGTGTAGTACTTATAATGTTTGGTATGACTAAATTAAATTATAAAAATGCACAATGGGATCATTAATTACACGTATCCCTCGTTATACGCGATCTCACGTTATGCGTTTTCACTATAACGTGATTAAAACATAATTCATAAATAATGCATGGTTGGCTGTATTTTTAAAGTCAACCTGTGCTTTGGGGACGTGAACTTGTGCGCGCACATTCCAGTGAGAACAAATATCTTTACTGTACAGTTTGTTGTCAGGGGGGAGGGGGTGGTATTGAGAGCAATAGAGATGCATAGGCAGAAGTTAGGAAAAGTCTTGTATGAAGGAAGTTTGGGAAAATATTTGGCCTGAAGTTTCTGAGTCTCATGATTTTGATCCTGAACATGAGCTTTCCAATTCAAGATATGACATCGTTGAAATAGCAAGATGTTCTATTTTAGTACACAGACCAGGCAAATTTGGATGAATTGCTCCAATCCCACTTAATGAAACTCGCCAATTCTAGAAATAGACAACAGCATAAAGGATTAAGAGGAAGAGCCCTCTGTTGTTGAGCTTATCAAACAACTTCAACTAAACCAATTGCTGAATTTTTTAATCACATTGACGGTGCATTTAGGATCATTGAAGAGAATGATCCTAACATGGCTAGAAATTCCAAAGTTTCCAGGGAAATGGAGTTATTTGGCTTGCAACAAAGCACACTATAGAGAGAGGAAGAATGCGCTGCCCGTCAGATGAGTCTTGACCATTTCGTCAAAAAAGTTGAAAATCGTCAGTCCAAGGAACCAGGGCCTTCACGACAGGGAGAGCTGTCAGTCAAGAGACTTCAAGAGAACAGGAGCCTTCTAGACAAGGCCGTTGCCAGGGGGGGGTTTTGGGGGTTCAAACCCCCCGCGAAATTTTATGAACAAAATATATATAGCTTTATTTATTGTTCAAACGATTTAAAAATTAAAATACAAATACAAATTAGGCGGCTGTGTTATTATAAAAAGCACTTCAAAGAGCTTCTAGAGGTGTTAAATATTTAGAAAATTTCCTACCCTTCGGCAGCTAGGGGGTTATTTTATCATAAAAAAACACTTCAGAGAGCTTCTAGAACCGTTTGTCATTTATCATGTTTTTTATCTTCCAGCAATTGGGGGATGTGCTCACCAAACCCCCCCTGAAATTATTGGCTGGCTACGGCCTTGCTTCTAGAGAGCAGGAGATTACCGTCCCAGGGCCTTCCAGAGAGCAAGAGTTTACAGCCCAAGGAACTTAAGGAAAGCAATAGCTTAACGTCCCAAGTCCTTGAAGAGAGAGCTTACAGTCCAAGGGACTTCAAGAGCTTAACATCCCAGGGCCGTCAAGAGAGCAAGATATTACCATCCCAGAGCCTTTAAAAGAGCAATAGCCAACCATCCAAGGGCCGTCAAGAGAGCAAGGGCTTACCGTCTCAGAGCCTTCAAGAGAGCAAGAGCTACCGTCCCAGTGTCTTCAAGAGAGCAATAGCCTACCATCCCAAAACCGTCAAGAGAGCATGAGCCTACCATCCCAGGACCTTCAAGAGAGCAAGAGTCTACCATCCCAAGACCTTCAAGAGAGAAAGTGCCTACCATCCCAGGACCTTCAAGAGAGCAAGATCCTACCAGCCCAAGGCCTTCAAGAGACCAAGAGCTTACCATCCCAGGGTCTTTAATAGAGCAAAAGCTTACCATCCAGGGGCCGTCAAGAGAACAAGAGCTCACCATCTCAAAGCATTCAGGAAAGCAGGAGCTTACCATCCCAAGGCCTTCAAGAGCGCAAGAGCTTATCGTCCCAGAGCCTTCAAGAGATCAAGAGCCTACCATCCAAGGGCCATCAAGGGAGCAGGAGGATTACCGACTCAGAGCCTTCAGGAGAGCAGTAAATTACCATCTCAGGGCCTTAAAGAGAGTGTTAATCTCGATTTGCCAAATACAGTTAATTTATCATGCGATTGAAGATTAACAGTAAGTGTACCTGTAATATTGTATTAATTAGATGAATTTATTAAAAATGGCATTTGTGTATCAATTTTATGGGATTGAAGATTGACAAAGGGTGTAGGCTACCTATAGTATTGTACTAGTTGAATAAATTAATAAAAATTGCATTTATTTACAAGCTTTAGGTTTTTATTTACTTTTTTCCTTTGGAGTAATCCTTATCCCACCCATGTTAAAATATATTCCTTTACGCGTTTTCGTGTTATGCGATTATTTACCAGAACAAATCTTTCGCGTAGTGCGAGGGACAGCTTTATTACATTTCTCTGGTCATTTTTTAATCTCAATTTTGCTATCCCTTGTAAATGCACATGGTTATTTTTACTCCCCCTCTCTCCCGCCCCAAATAAAAACTTTCCTGCGCCACTGAGAATTAAATTATAAATTAGTATTCTGTCAAAAATTACGAAGCTGTAGTTGGATTTAAAACTATTACATCCTGATGTTAAATCATCAGTTCAACAGCTTATTATATATATATATATATATATTGTTAAAACTTTTGAAAATATATATATATATATATTGTTAAGACTTTTGAAAATATGGGTTTTTTAAATTAATTGTAGCCATTGTATTATTTTGTTATTTTTTTACTAAATAAAAAATAACAATTTATTCAAAATTTAAAATATTAGGTGAAGTGAATAAAAGATAGAGTCTACTTGGTAGAATCTAGGTCTTGGACTTAGCGCCAATTAATGTGAACGTGAATAATTATAAGTTAAGTCTAGGTAGATGTATCCTGCCAAGACCAGAAATAACAGTAGATTCTACAGTGGTAGATACATCTTGTTTTGTACTATAAATCAGCTTTCGCTTGAAGGGAAAGTTGAAAAACATATTGTTAAAAAAACACTTTTAGTACAATCAGTATGGCAGGACATATTTAGACGGGGACATTTTTAGGTAGTGGTTCTTTGTCATTGCCGCCTGTCAATGTCACATTTTTTTATTTTTTTTAAATCTCTTTGTCAACACCGCTATGTAGTTCCTAGTAAATCTTTAGACTAGGAAAGTTTTAGGTAGCAGTTTTTTTTGTTGTTAATGATACCCTAAGGAATTGTAGTTGTGTGCGTGTATGCGTGTGGACAAAAGATATGATTAAAAACACTGGTGTTGATGTGGTGAAGGCTTTGGTAAATAACTAAGGTGTGAGAGGTATCGCCATCCGTTTTCGGGATATCAAGGCTCCTCCACGTGTTTCATCAGTTACTAGCAAAAACTCCGCAGTTAAAATGTCAACATTTTCATTTTCAAATCGTAACTGCTATTTACATCTATTAACATCCCTTCGAACACGATCAATTTTATCATGTCTGATCGGCAGGAACATCGCCAAGATCAAACTGATGGACAATGTTGAAAAGCTAGCATGCCCCCTCCACATCTTAAAAAACCTAGATGTATCTCAGTGAAAAAGATAGATTCTACTCTTTATTCACCCAATTAACCTAGCCGTCCAGAAAAATCAAGATTCATCTAGGTATACTAGAGACTACAACTTTTATTCACATAAAATCTAGGTACATCTAAAAAAAGTTTAAGACCTAGCTACATCTAGTTTTTATTCACATTTCTCAAAATTATTTTCAACATATTTCAGCTATATTATTGATGATGATAGCGCTCATACGTTACTGTTGAAGTGTAGTATCCATTCAAAATATCCATTGAAGTGTTTACCTTTTCATTGATATCTTTGCCTATTGCCATACGTTTCAAACATGGATGTCAATATGTACAAAAATGTAAACTCAAGATTTGAAAAAGTGTCTCTTATTATTTTAATCATATTTCACAGTGTTGTTTAAGGGTATACAGTTCCATATAATTGAAACCTTTTTACTACAGAAATACATGCAATTATTCGTAATTTTGCTTGGATACAAAGTAAGTAATATGTCATCAAGGTTTTCTAGGAATTTTATCTTGAAGTTTCTTTTCTTGTTGCTTTTTTTTGGTCTCGTTTATAGTACTAATGACTGTGACTGTAACATTTGACCAGGTTGAGATTGCACAACTTTATTCGAAATATTTTTTTTGTCAGCTATTATGATACATTTTATTGTTTAGTCATCCCTTGTTAATAAAGGCCTAACAAGCTTATAGGGCTTTGAATGTTAGCATAGTAATATTAATTATGTAAACAAGTTTAAAGAGAGGGTACCAGAGTTGTTGTTTTAAAATTCATTACTTAATTCTTAATAGCACCAAGGGTGGGATGTTTTCAGGAGAAAAAAGGGGAGGAGACAAATTGTACACATGACCCCCAAAGACCATGGCTGTATCCAAATAGTCAGGTACACTTGACTTGATGACTTTACACACACTTGTGTTCGAAGACTGCAACAAACTATTTGGACGGCAAAATATCCTTTTCATACCCTTGAGTTCGCAGTGCTGCTTCCTACCAATGATCTTAGAAACTATTTTAAACACCATCTATGAGCCCAAATTAGTGTAGGCCACTTACAAATTTGTAGTGACTTATTTTCACTGCACATGACAAATTATCCTAATTATCCAACACATCACAACCCAATACAACTCTACAACACTACAAAACAACCAGCATATTTAACGTATGTAATCAAAGATCACATTACTGTACGAGCTCTATCAAGCAGACAAAAAATTAAGCAAGTGCCGATCAAATACCGCATTGATGGTGTGTTAAAGGTAACCTTGCTGTCGCCCTTGGACTCAAAGGTGTGTGAGGGGCGCATTACCACACTTTGTGACTATTTTGACAGATCTGCACTTGATCATGTGATTGATAAGGCAACTATCAAGTGAATGTCAAGGGTCGATGGTGTGTGAAGTAGACTATTCGGATACAGCCCATAAGTAGTTTGAATAAAAGCAACATAAGAAAAACTCAAATTTAAGGAACTATAAATATGTTGAACAAACCGTCTAAATTTGATGACCTACTTACAACATTATATTCAAAAGATATACTTTTAGGCGGCCTACACACATTAACAATGTCCCAAAAATTATCAATTGGGGAAAAATTACAGAGATAATTTTTTACATACAACGTGTATCTCCTTTGACCCCCAAAGTAGGCTAAGTTTCCGAGTTGCTGCTGCTTTTACCATATTATCAGTAGAGTTTAAGTTTCTTGGAACCGAATAGGTCTTTCTCTTTGAAAATCACGCTGGTGACCATTTTGTGCCACACACCACTAAATTACAGAAATAATGAAATGCCATTAGCCTAAATAAAGTGTCTTGATGCCAACATTGTTTTATGGAGCTGAAGTGTGAGTTTGTCAGGAGAAACACAAGAGCAAGGTGAATGTAGTTAAAATGAGATATCTAAGAAATGTATGTGGAAAAATACATAAGAACGTACGTACGTAATGAATGGGTGCTGAAGGAATGTGGTTTTAAAGTGAATCCAATAGGTCAATGTGAAATAAGCCTCTTACCTTGGTTTGGGCATGTTGAGAGGATAAGGGCGGATCAAAGAATGTGTGGATCAAAAGGAAGGCGTAGGCGTTTTAAGATGTGGTAAAATGTTGTAGATGAATGTGTGAAGAAAGAGAAACATTTAGAGTTATTAGTAATAAAAGAACATGTATGATTGCGTGTATAGATCTTTTTCAAGCAAAGGAAGCATGCAAGGATAGTGAAGTGTAGAGAAAGTTAGTGAGGACGGATTAAGTACGGAGTTGTTTTTTGAGTTATATCCACAGTTTCTTGCCTACCCCATATAATGTATAGCCTATTGTTTAATATGGCAAGACAGCTGTAATTGTTTGGTTGGATTATCTTGTGTCTCATACCTATACATGAGTAGTGTATACCTACGTAGGCTCTACATCTGATTGGAGTTTTTCAGAAATTCTAGAATATAAATTGCACATTTAAAATTAACACTTATTGTAAGCTTCATAAGAATATTTAATGTAAAACTAGATGTAAGTACAGTAACACAAAATACATAATTTTCCTAAATGTTCCATTTGTCAAGTCCACAAAATATGCCGGATCTACAATAAAATACTTTGCGCTCGAAAACATTAATTAGTTTTCCAAGTTTTTTGATAAAAGTTCATCTAAAACTAGCTTGTTGACTTATAACTAAAACATGACTCTTAAAAAAACCTGCAATAATTAGGTTTATAAACCCAAGTTTGACATTGATGCAAGAGTTTTTGTCTCCAACCATGTAGCAGTTGAATTCGAAGACTTCTTATTCACAAATCAAGCAGTTTTAAATCATATTCCTAGTCAAGGATCTTTGTGGTTGTTTATTCCTTCATCTTACTATCTGTTAGGGTTATGTAAGCATATATATGATAATTACTCTAATGGGATAGAGACCAGGAAGGAAATATTTTGGAGGCAATCTACTCGAATTTGCATGGAAGGAGAATGAGAAACCATTTAGGAAAAACCACTCTCAATAGATCCGACCAGGATTCAAACCCTGATATCCCTGTCATCAGCAAGCCAGTCCAATACGAGATTGATATCTTAGACCATTTAGCCACTGGAGCATTTTTCTAGCTGTTAATTGGTTACTGGTAATTACAGTATAGTTTTAACTATAGGAAGAGGTCTTTAAAAAATACAAACATACTCTAATTCTTGTGGCCAACATTGATAATGTTTTACTTTATTATTATTAATATCATGTTTATTAGGGTGAAATTAAAGGCAAAGCCTTCTTTTTCACTTATTTTCTAATGCTTTAATAATAAACCAAGTTCATATTATTTATGGTTATGCGCTATTAAGTTAATATTATAATTAAAACTAATTTATAATATCTGTTCAGAAACAATTTAGGCATAATATTAATAAAATACTGATCACATAGCTCTCTTCACATAATTGAATACTTAGGCTATAGACATATTATTAAAGTAAAAAAATGAGGAAAATAAAACTAAATAAAATTAAAATTAAAAAACACAATTATACCACACACATATATATCTAAGAGCGTGTATCATAGCAGACCCAACTCAGCTCCTGGCACGCACAAGGTATGGGAGTAAAAAGGGGGGAACAGAGCTACAATTTGCCAGAAATGTGTACCGTGTACATTCATATTTGAAAGATTACTTGAAATTTTCCATGATCACTATGGGGGACAAAGTGACAAAGTTTTTGTTAATAACTACAATATGTCCTATTATGGCAGAAACAACATATTGCACAACATATTGACTCTGGTCGCGGGTGTTGATCATGTATGTGCTTAAGTGATTTTATTAGTGTTATTTTCAGGGATGCCTTTAGCACTGATGTGGGGCCTTGGGCAAACTTCATTTGCAGGGCTCCTAGTTATGTACATCACCCCCTAAATAATTAAAAAACTTAATTTTGTTTAGTGTTATTACAGTAATTTACACCCATATACTAATTATCAGCCATATAAGGTATCAGGTAATGCCCTAAAAGACAAATAAACTCCATAATTTTTGCTAGAAGCTGTGTTTGTATATTTAAGGGTTGATTTCTCTCCAATCCTTTGTAAGATTTTCCTCTCCAGTGAATTTGATTTGTAAAAAAGAACAAATGTTCAAATTTTGCATTAAGTCTGCTAATACGTTCAAACTTGATCCTGAGACATATCCACGACAGACAGACAAATGTAAATCAGTGGAGTTAAAACAGAGAACTCGATTCACTGGCTTTAAAATCAAACCACATGATTGTGTTTTTATTTGGTCAAATTTCACTCTGACCATATTTAATAGATCACTTATAATGAGAGCCTACTACAGAGCATACAAGAAAAAATTTCCCACTCCAACTTGTTTCCCCCCCCCCCCCCCCCCCNCCCCCTCTGTCATCCATTAACCGCAGGGCCCCCTAAATCTTGGGGCCCAGTGGATTCACAGACAGTGTTCATACATCCCTACGAGTGGCCCTAACACTGAACGTGCAATTTGGCAAGACTCATATTTGCACATGTGTAGATACACTTTTCTCCGTTGAACTGGAAATGTGAGTGTATTTGTCCTCCATTAGACTAGGTACAAATTCAACTTCACTCTAAGAAACTACAATATTATCATTAATTTTATTCAACTCTTTCACTGTAAGACATTACATTTTTAGGAAAATAAGTAGGCCTATATTGATGCTTTCAAACATGTTTTTCTTATTTCTTTTTAAAAAATTATTTTTTAATTATTTTTTTATCAACAATAAAATAATGTCTAAAACTTTGCAGCACACCCTTTGAAAACGACTGCTCTAAAAGCTATTAAAAGGGATCTTCCCCTGGACAGTTTTGGAAAATTGGATGCTTCCAGAGGCTATTTGGAGTTTATTTTTATTTATATTACATACTAGAATATAAAAGAGTAATGAAATAAATCTATAAGAAATGCACATTTATTCTAGAGGAGGAGCAAATTCATAAACACATCAGTAAGACAGATTGTGTTAGTAAAACATATATTCTCCTCTTTGTCTTACTACTTGTCAATACTAAACATATTTTAATTACATACTAAACCTTTTTTAATTACATTAATGGCTGAAGGATTGTCAAGATAGAATTAAGGTGAAAAGTATTTTCACTTGGAATTAGGGAAAATGTGTTTACATTTCCTCTAAAAAGCTACTTTCCTAGATCCCACTTGATTATTGCAGGGCTTATATGTGTATAGCCAGGAGCGGTGGAAAAACTTAAACATAATTTAGTATTTATTATTTAAACATAAGGGTAAAAAGTGTGTAGTGGCCAAAAAAAATGCAAAGATATAAATTAACTGGTTGCACAAGAAAAAGTTTGGCGATAACTTTTGAAATAAACAAAAGCGAAAACAAAAAGTTAAAGTATTATTGTAAAAGAATTGGGCTAAAAAAAGGATCCCTACTAGTCAGTGGAAAGTTAATGACTTTTATAACAGTCTATGCTCTTTGTGAAAAAAACTTATCTGATAGCTAGAAAAGTTTCTAGATCTACTTTCATATAGTCATATGTCTTGTCATGTGATATACAGAGGTCACTTTTAATAGATAACTATCAATACTTATAAAATAACCAGGGCTGACCCTAAGGGTGTGCAAACTGTGTGACTGCACAGGGTCCTGCGATTTGTGGTTGGGGGGAATGGGGTGCAATTGCTTAGGTGACAGGAAAAAAACAGGTTGGGGTGGGAAATTTTTAATTGTAAACTCTATCAAATATTGTCAGAGTGTAAAAACAAATAAAATTACAATCGTGTGGTTTGATTTATTGAACGAGTGAAGAGAGTTCTCCAAAACTCAACCGACTGGCATTTGTCTGTTTCTCTGTGGTGGGTAGGTCCCACAATAACTTTTTAACACATTAACTGATTTAATTCAAACTTGGTATAGTTGTTCTTTGTACCTACAGATCAAGTTTGCTGGGGCGAGATCATCCTATATGTATATAAACACAGCTTCTAGCATTAATTACTACATGTATTTACATTTTAGGATAATTCCTGATACCTTATATAGTCCTGGGCTTCATATCTGCTAAGGGCACTGTTTAGTGTGCTGCGAGGACTCACAACAAATGATTGTGTGCCGTGATCAAAAACAGTTTGAGAGCCATTGTTCTAGAGGCATCCAAATTTCAGAAAAAAAAAGCTACTGTACTCAAAATAACTACTTGTGGCGTATAATTATTGTTAAATATTTACCAGGGCCTCGAACACACCTTGGCTTGAGGGGTGAAATCAATTTTTTTTTGTTGATTCCCAACACACGCATGGACACACACAGTTTCACTGCTTCGGTAAGTATTGATAATATCTATCAAAAGTGACAGCGGCTGATCACATGACTTGACGTATGAATACATGAAAGTAGAGTAGCTTTTCTGGCTCTCATATAAGGTCCTTCCTATGAAAATTGTACTGTAGCAGACTTGTGTTTGGGTGGGTGGCATTGTAAGAGTTTGCAGTTTGCTTTGATCACATCCCTAATCCCCTCTGAGATTGTTAATTGATTGTCTCAAGCTACCACCCAGTTGTGTTTGTATAATCATCATACCTAGGCCTATATAACTATTACATATATTACATAACATTAGAACTCAAACCTATAGAGGGTATCAAAGGATTAGGTAGGATATTTTCAGAGGCAAAAAAAATATGGTCAAACCCTCAAATAAATATTTGCAAACCATTAACCACTATATTAAAGTATTAACACAAGGCTTGTTGGAAATTAGGACAAGTTGTTCTGCTTTCCTGATAGCGAGTCCTTGGTAAACAAGCTTTAGTCAGCATCGTTTGTGATAACAAACCCAGTGCCATGTGAAATCAACCAAGGAAGCAGGCAGTTACAAGGCTGACTGAATAATAGATTGTTTTAAAATGGATATTCAAAAAAATATCACAACCATCATACCTTTCTCTCCAAACTACTTGACTTAAAGAGATATTTGAATTAATGTCACTTAAACATTTAATTGCATTTTTGCTTATAGTTATTTAAAAAAAATAGTAAGTTTGTGTAATAGCCTATTTGGATTTTTAAAAAATTACTGACAATTTATAAATTTTTCTCTTAAGTTATTTCCAGTTTAATTGTTTTTAAAATATATTATTTTAAAGAATTAACTCAAAACAATTTGCATTACTTACAACAAATATTTATTAAAATTAACTTAAAAACATTTTTAGGGAAGCAAGTGAATCACTTTTCTCACTTTTATTTATGTTACTCACTGCAGGTTACTTTTATTCACTAGTCCCAACAAAACTCATTTTAAGTAACTTTTTTACCATAAATTAAAGCTTCGATTTTTCAGTTTAAAAGATTTTTATTTTCCAAGGAAGACTCATTAATTATCCTTAGAATTGAATTTAGCTGCACACATGGTGCACACATATGCCATCAAATCTACCCAGAATAAAATATATTATAAAAAAGGAGGAAAGAAAAGGAAGGCATTAACAAACTAGGTAGGCTAATAGGAGATTTAAAAAAGAACACAAAAGAAACAGAAACTGAAACAGAAGTGAAATGAAAGATTAAAGAAGCTGAAAAATGCAGAACTGCAAATAAATTGTTTACAGAAGCAAATTAAAAATTGCTGGACCAATATTATATTTATTTTGGCCAAATAATGTTTTGCCATAAAACTGCTAAAACACTGCCCTTTTCACGGGTCCTCTACACTACCACTATAAATTACCCATGTGAGGATGTAAGGAAGGTGAGAAAAGGCCAATGTTTTTTTGCAGTTTTTATGTCAACACTTTTTTTGGCTAAAATAAATAAAATATCGCTTCTGTACAAACATAGTTTAATTTTCTCCACATGGTGGTATCAATAAACTAATTATCGAATATGTCATGAGCATATCAGCATTAGATGACAAACTTTTTAAATGGAGAGAAACCGTTGTCATTAAATTCCTGAACATCTTTGACAGATATTCAACAACTGTGATATCACCATGTGAAGAAAATTAAACTAAATGTTTCTAATGGAGCAATACTTTGATTGATATTAAAACTGAAAAAACACTGGCCTTTTCCTGAGTTTCTTACATCCCCACCTTAAGGATACCACTGAAAAAAAAACACTTCCCAACAGGACTGTTCACTCTCATCTTTGATTTAGAAGTCCCCCCTTGACCTAATACAGTAGTATCTTTGAACAACATGCTTTGTTGAATTAATATCCATAGACATTGAACCATTCTCCATATTTAGGAATTTATAGCACTTTGAATGGATCCTTTAAACTTATACAAAATCCACTTTGGTAGGTGGTCGCATGGTCTAAGCAAGTAGTACTCCAAGATATGATTTATCTTCAACTTTCTGCACCCAAAGTTGTTGGTGCATAATTCAATTTATACATATTCTATGATATACCTCTTAAAATGTGTTTGTGTACCCTAGACTGAACACCACTAGTCTAAGGTGTTGCTCTCATGAAAATTGCCAATGACAGGGAGATCAAGGTTCAAATCCCGGTCGGGTCTACTGAGGGTGATTTTTTACTAAATCGTTTTCCACTTTTTTCCACATGAATGCAGGTAAACAATAGCTTTGTAAATATTTAACTTAACCACAGCATTTGATTGGGGAGAAATATTAATTCGGCCCCATCAATCTCTTATCAATACTATTTTATCCCCTTGAACCAACCGAAAACTTTCCTCCTCATTTTACAGAAACTTAAGACCATCCTATGCCATCTATAAGGGTAGCCTTGTTTAGGTTATCATTGTGTTGTGCTATAGGCTAGCTTAGGATCGTGTTGTGTGTTAGGTTAGGATTGTGTTTTCTCATACTATCCATCACTTGCTGTCTTTTGTTCACTTTAAGAAAACATTTACATCCATCCCTAGTTCAGCGCCACAACAGCTGGAGCCAAACTACTCTGACAAACTGCCCTCCCAACAACTCTTTAAGGTGGGAGTGTATAGCACGCGAGCAAAAGTAAATGATTTTGCATGTTTTATAGCAAAACATTGTTTTGCTCAAAATTTAAAAAAATATTGTCCAGGTAGAAAGATAGTTTGATTTTCTTTACATGGGGATATCAACACTTGTTGAATATCTGTCATGAATATAGCGGCGTTAAATGAGAAACTTTTTAAATGTAGAGAAAAAATTGTCATTAAATTCCAGGACACTTTTAACAACTGCTGAGGTCACCATGTGAAGAAAATTAAACTCTAGGTTTCTACTAAAGAGCTATTTTATTTCTTTTGACCAAACCAATGTGTCGATATAAAAACTGCAAAAACGCTGTCCTTTTCTCGTGCCCCTTACTCTCCCACCTTAATGGGGCCAAATTCTTATGCAGCCCTGATTGGCAATATCTCGGCTACCTAGGCTAAGTATGGACATAAGAACGACTATAAAAAAATGTCATTTCTCACCTCTCGATCCCCCACGTCTTCATTTCGGTTCCTCACCTTGTAATGAAACATCGCCCGGGGTGCGCCGACGATTCTATTGTATCTTTCTCTATTTGCTTTGTTGTCTTTATGTAACGTTTAGAGTTAATGGCAGCTGAGCGTGTTTGTTTAATGCCGTGTGTGTTTGAAGATTCTCGCACTTGTCGACAAGAGTCTAAAGCGAGGTAAAACGATCAACAAACAGTTTCACAAGACGTCGTGTCTCAGTCGTGTATTCTTTTTAACCCCCCTATGGAAGAGCCCTCAAACGACTAGTGGTGCTAAGCAGTTTCCTTCATTCACCATAACACCAGTCACCATCCCCAAATTTGATACAGCCATCGTGTTTTTTTTACGTTTGATTTAGTATATTTTTCATTGCATTGAACATTTTCTAGAGGTTTTGAAATAATCCATGCGACAGATTTTAACTAAGCATCGAAACAATTCCAAGACTAATTAGGAATGGGTTTCCTCCATACGTGCAATGTGATCAAGTTACTGAAGCCTTCAAACCTTAGTGTCGTTTTTCAAATCGGCGTTGTTGTTTTCTGGACAGACGTGGGGGTGCGGTGACGCTTGAATGTCGGAACGCGGGATGTGACGATTATGTTAAGTGTGATCGGGTGCGGGTTTCGGTCTTTTGTTCTTTATGTTAATTGAGGGAAGAAAATGTTCCGACGCTTTCATAAACGCAGAAAAGAGAGGTTGGTGTCGTCTTCAGGTTAGACAATTTTTTTTTTAAAGTTTATTATTTCTATGCTTTCAAATATATGTTTGTGTTATAGGAGATTGTGTTTAGTTGATTATGGTTGTGTCATGGAAGGCTGTTTTTAGTTGATTATGGCTTTGTCATAAGAAACTGTGTTTAGTTGAGGTTTGTGTCATAATAGGTTGTGTTTGTTTGACGATATATTATGAATGTTTGTGTCATAGGAGGCTGTGTTTAGTTAACGATATATTAGGTATGTTTGTGTCATAGGAGGATGTGTTTAGTTGACGATATATTAGGTATGTTTGTGTCATAGGAGGCTGTGTTTAGTTAACGATATATTAGGTATGTTTGTGTCATAGGAGGCTGTGTTTAGTTAACGATATATTATGAATGTTTGTGTCATAGGAGGCTGTGTTTAGTTGACGATATATTAGGTATGTTTGTGTCATAAGAGGCTGTGTTTAGTTAACTATATAATATGTATGTTTAAAATATCTGTGTCATAGGAGGCTGTGGTGTGTGCGCGCGCGCTGAATGTATAGTGGAATTCTGTGAGGGATGAATTTTTCAGAAATACAAGTTTTTTCCCTGTTAACATTGATACCATTTTACTTTATTAATAATATTATTTATAAAAATTGACAGTTTTCAGGTGGATCCCATCCCATGACTAGACGTATGAACATATGAAAATGTTTTAGTAACTTTTATTACTGTCCAAAAAATTGTTCCTTCTTATCAAATCGGAATCTAGTCTTCAAGCACTAACCTAGAAGTCCAGAAAATTACATAAAAGTATATGCACACTTTAAAGGGCGCTCC
>CABEEJ010004343.1:22779-65887 GCA_901482245.1 Timema douglasi
CCCCCCCCCCCCATTCCCCCAAAGGACCAAAAATAATGTTAATATAAACTTGATTATTTTAAAGTAGAACTACTCATAGTATATTATACTGTACTTAGAATAATGAGCGAGGAATCATTTAGATGTACTATTTCAGTTCTTTCCTATTTTTAAATACTAAGATATTTTTTAAGGACGAAAGACAAGAGACATTCTCTTAGTAGAAAAGAAACACCTTTTTTTAGCACCGCGTCCTACTACCCGTTAGGGCTGTAAGCTAGAGAACAACAACAAAAACTTTAATCTAACAATTTATTCTCAACTTATCAAAGTAAAATTATAAATATCAATCACAAAAGTTTTTAACAGGACCAAATTGACTTTTGATTACCCAACCGGCTGTGGAAGACTGGTTCACATCCCAAGTGTCAATTTGATGACTTTTGGTTTGTTAGCCTATTAAAGAATTACCTTCCCGTTTAAACTACCGGCAAGCTAATATTTAGGACCATTATAGCTATTTATTTATATTAACCCGCTTCGGTGGCCGTTTGGTCTAAGGCGTCACTTTCGCTAGACTAGACTGCCGATGACGGGGAGATCTAAGGGCCAGTTTCATAGTCAAATTTAGTACGCCTCAAGTGCGACGCTACACTAAATACAAGACGACACCTACCTAAACTGGAATGTAATGGGCCGTTCTCGCATAGGAAACTGGCCCATTCCATTCTAGTTTAGGTAGGTGTCGTCATGAACTTAGTGTAGCGCTGCACTTGAGGCGTACTAAATTTGACTATGAAACTGGCCCTAAGTTTGAATCTCGGTCAGATGTACTAAGGGTGTTTTTTTTTTTTCCAAATCGACTTTCCCTCCACTCAAGTGCGGGTACACTTCCTCTAAATATAACCTACCAAGTTCCTAAGACCATTAGTGTAATTGGTACATAAACGTATAACCCAAAAGGATAGTAAGATGCTGTGCTAACTAAAGGTTATTTAAATTGCAAAGGTCGACTTATACAGTAAATTAAGTAGTTTGGTTTGTGTTGGTTTAAAAAAAACACCATGAAATCTGAGCAAGTTGTTCTCCGTGAACTTTTGTATGTTTCGAAATTGTTGACACATTCAAAGGGTATGGTACAGTAGTAAATTATATGTTTGATAACTGTTTGCATGCTAAGTCAGTACGTGTGTGTTTCATTGTGTGATGTTAAATTCTTTTCCACTTTTTTTTCTTTCCTCCACGTGGGATTCTCTATTCAAATGTCTTATGTAATAGTTATGTTTTTAAGTTTGCTCATTGACTTTACTGAATTTTGAGATGAAAATTGTTGCTATTTTAAATATTGTTTGGAATCTTCTGGGTGAAAATTGATGTTAATGAAAACGGTTTAGTTTGCATGCTTAAAATGTAGTTCAATGTTATTTTTTTTTGAATCGCGTAGTTAAAATAAGTTGATAAGAGTAGGACGTCTACTATATCAAATGCCGATGATCCTAATTACCAACTAACCGAATCACTGCAATCAAGACTAATCTAAACTAATTGTAGAAGAACCCGTCAGCGTGTTATATTTTCTTAATAATCGTTCTCACTGACTGAAACCCTTTCTCCAAGGAATTATTAGAACTACAGTAGCCCCATGGCTTCTTTGGTGCTGACTGACAGCTTTGAAAAGTTACCAGACCAAATTATGTATCCCTACGCCGAACCAGATGATATGCAAAAACATGTGTTTAGCAGCTGTCACTTCTGACGGTCAAAATTTATGTATATACCTAAATATTGACTGTCAGAAGTCAGCTGTAAGCTGTCAGTCAGCACCAAATAAGCCATGGGGCTACTCTACTTGTTTTTGAATGACTTCCTTTCAGCAGAGAACGATTATTGTATTTAATTATTTTTTTCAGGTTTCATCTGTTTTTAAAAGTGGTTTAGTTATTATTGTTCCAGGCTACAAATCTAGAGGTCCCGGGTTCGATACCCGTCGCCTATGAGGATTTGTCTGTGAAGCAGTGGGTCTAGAACGGGGTTAAACTCAGCTTTTTGTGTATATATAAGGAGCTACTTGAATTAGGAAGTGGCTACAAACGGGGAAAAGAGGAAGAATTTTCTTTATGTTAGGGAATCTAATATTGGTTTTTAGTACCGCGACTTAGTACCCATTTGGACTTTAAACCAAGGTACTAATTACTCTAATGGTTAAAAAGATATGAAAGATTGTATTTAGAGGTAGTGTACCCGCATTTGCGTGGAGGGAGTGTGAAAACCATTGGGGGGGGAGCGGGCTTCATTACACCCGATCGAAATTGGAACCTCGATCCCCCTGTCATCGGCAGTCTAGTGTAACACGAGAGTGAAACCTTAGACCGTGCAGCCACTAACGCAGGATAAACGTGACATTTGAACATCACATGACTTGACTTATGAATACATAAAGTAGAACTAGTTACTTAACTGGCTGTTAGAGAAGGCCCTCTTTATGAAAATTGGGCTGTAATTAATAGTTTTATATATATAAATAGTGTTTTTAAACTAAATACAATAATTATTGGTAAGCCTATATTATATCCATAATCACATAATACTTTTGAGTCGTGATTTTATTAATTTAACTGTACTATGTGTATAGCTACGTAGTGGAAGCACACACAATTTGTGTAGGCCTAGATTATCAGAAGTGCACCATTGTTTGTAGTCTCTAAACAACATATGGCAACATTTAACATAACCGAACCTAGCCTAATTATTTTAAAGAGTTAAGGGGTGGTTCCTTGTAGTTTTATTATTTTATTGTAATTATTGTAAATAGTAAGAGGGTTGTTCACTATCCGATTCCCCGATCCGATTACCAAACCCTTCCTTCACCTCCGACAAGACATCTTGTGAATGTGTGGAATGCCAGTCCTCCACCGTGGTTCGGATTCCACGTTAAAATGTAGGTCCTCCATTTCATCTCACAATCACCCTACCATTACACATTAGCGTAAGTGCGTATAACCCGAACGTGTAGTAAAACGCAATAATAATAATATCACTACAATAATGTTATTGTAATTATTGTAAAGATTAAGGGGGGGTGTTTTCAATACATATTCACTATATCACCATGTTATGCATTTGTTTTTTCCATGTGCACTTTTGATACCAGGTCAGGTTGTGCTTTTGATATGAGGTTTCTTCCTCTTGTGCATTTTCGATGTTCTCTGGATGTATGTATTAAAAAAAACTTATTTTAACTAAGAATCATGTAGTTGAGAACCGACTTTCTAGGATTGTAACTATTTCCTATTCTGAAGTGAAGACTCGAGCCGAACCAAGCAATTACCCAAGTCTTATCTTTCGTTCAATTAAGAACTCATCTCACGGCCGATCAACCGGAATATTAGATACACAGCTGCGCTCCAGTCCAGGGCCGACCAGTGGGCTTAGAGGGCCCGGGGGGGATGGTATTCTGGGGACCCCACTTTCACATAGAATAATTAACTTAATTTCAGTAAACTGTTAATTTTCATTGACATAATACCTACACTGCTGTATACACCGCTTACACTGGAAGATAACAGTAGTCTATTACACTTATCTTTCTCTCTCTCTCTCTATATATATATATAATGTATGTATTAATTATATCATTAATATTAATTAACTACACGCTTCGGTGGCCGTGTGGTCTAAGGCGCTACTCTCCCAAGTAGGCCAGACTGCCGATGGAGGGGAGATTGAGGTTCGAATCTTGGTCGGGTGTACTGAGGGTGGTTTTCCCACTCTCCCTCCACGAAAATGCGTGTACACTTACTATTAATATAACCTCCCTAAGCCCTAAAACCATTAGCATGATTAGTACATTAAGCCTACAAACCGAACGGGTAGTAAAACGCGGTGTTAAAATAATAATATATATATACACAAAATATGTAATTAATAAAATATGTCCATTCCGTTTACCTTGGAAGCTATCTATCTATCTATATATATATATAACATTCTTATCTCGAATTTAAACTTTGTTCGAATCTTCGAATCTCGAATATGGATTCGAAGATTCGGAGGACCCATCCCTGAGTTGTTAGAACAACACGTAAGGAAAGTGTTCTGGTGTGTTTTGTTTTGCAAGCTTTTCAAGATGGCCGGCGCCCCCGCCGACGCCTAAAACTGTGCGTGTTGGATGGAGACAGGTAATCTTCCACTCAACCTGAAATAGCTTCTATCTTCTCTACTCTGTCTGTCTTGTCTTTCTCACTGAGCGTTGCACATGTGTTTCTCTGTCATCACGTACTGTTTGTTTTCCTGCAACCAATCTTTCAATACATGCAACTGCAGCAGCTATAGTTCGAATCTTGAAAACTACATTTTGGCCTTCCTTCAAATTACAAATAACTTCCATTAATTTTATAAGAAGCAAATCGCATTGCCTCAGACATAGGCCTAAACTGCAAAATTGTAAAATATAATATTCACAAAAATAATTTTTAGTGCCCCATTTTACTACCCGTTCGGGTTGAACGCTCATGCACTAATTGCGCTTATGTGTTAGGGATGAGAAAGGTTGAATTTAGAGGAAGTGTACCCGCGTTTGCTTGTAGGGAAAGTGAAAAACCATTTAGGAATGGGAGGGAACATCCTTGGTACATCCGAACGGGATACGCCCATCGAAGCGGGTAGTAATATATATAAATAGTTTTTAAATCACCGCGTCTTACTATCTGTTTAGGTTATATGTATACATAACTACTTTAATGGGGTAGGGACGAGAAAGGAAGTATTTTAGAGGCATTCTACCTACATTTGTTTGGAAGGAGAGTGGGAAAACATTAGGAGATAAACCACCATTATTAGACCCGACTGGGGCTCGAAACCTGTTCCGACATCCCCCTCACCGGTAAACAGAAGTAAAAATTAGAGCATGGTATAGTACGAGTTTGGTTTAGGGCCTACCGTAGTTAAAAATATCCGAGCAATAAGAATAATTCACTCTTTTAAGGCTGTTATATGTTAAGAGTACTCAGACGCGCTGCATACCTTAAGAATTCCTGGATTATTTATGAAATTGGTTTTATATTTTTAGTGTCGTTTGCAACAAAATGTAGGCGAAAACAAACAGCAAGTTTCTGACCAGTTAAAAAGTTTTAAAAAAATCTACGACTCTTTATGCGAAAATCTGTAGGGGACCTACTGCCGAGGTTGACATTTATAAACTTAGATCTAGCCTCCCTCTATCAAATAAAGGTATGTTTTAACAGGGTAGCTGCTGAAAATCTTAAGATAATGTGGGGCTGTTTTAGAAGGTTCTATGTAATTTATCACACATTTATAAAAAAACACTTTAAACTTAAAATTCAAACTTTTTATAACTGCTCAAAACTTTCGCTTATATTTAGTTAGAAACAATATTAAAACTATATAAAACCATATCATATAATCCGGGATTTCTAAACGTCTGCAACGCTTTGATTGCTCTCCCATGCAGCACCCTTAACGATTGGAATTTATCAACTGTTTAATTGTTCTAATTTTTCTTGACGCGCAGCTGTGAAAACAGTCACTTAGACGCGTACCCCCGCCAGGATATGACCGCCACGCTCTAGTCAATCAAGTGGGTGCACTTGTGACTGTTTTTTTTTTCATATCTGACACGCTTGGCCGGGAGCCTTCTATTATTATTATTACTACAATAACCTCCAAACTCTTCCATCGCCTTTGAAGTATTCAGCCGGTGATCGAACTGGAGAAAGGAGAATCGCATCACGGCCATTGGTATGATTTTATTACGGCTAGACTTGTACAGTCCAATTTTCATAGAAGGAGCCTTTTAGAAAATAGAACTCTTTTTTTAGGTCAACATTGATAATATATTATATATTAATTTGAGATATTTGGCGTGCATTTTATTAACCGACTGATTATACAAGCCCACGACTGATAAACTAACTTAAATCTATAACAGACACAACACCTAGCCCCCGGCCGTTAATTTATCACTGTGAAAGGAGAAATCCCAATTTCACTAATGATACATTTTTCGGACATGCTGGAACTCGAACCTGGGACCCTTATCTCAGTGGGCAGACATGCTACAGACTTAGCTAAGGTGTTGGGCTAAAATTAGATTAGTTTTAGTGTTATTTGATGGGTATTTATAATATGTATAAAAAGTGACGTATGAACACGTGAAAGTAGGCCCAGTTACTTTTCTAGCCATCAGATAAGGTTCTTCCTATGAAAATTGGACCTTATTTATTTCGCGCAAGTGTTTGTTTGCTCGCCAAGTGTAAAAAGGACTGTCGGCAGTCTGTGAACTTGAGCAAATTAAACAAACGGAAGCTGCTGCAAACCCTCTCTCATCACTTAACATCTTCTGTCTCTTTCTAGCTCGCACGCTCTGACCTCATGAAGTGAACGTATGTAGTGTTTGATGTTGTGTTTGTTTGTGTGTCGTGTATAGCTAAGATTCCGGAAGGCGACCGTATTCGTGTCAAAACATCGCATAATTAAGTCTCGATTTTGCCAAAACGTTGGGATCATTATTTTACTGGTAATTTGTTTGTAATAATTTGTGGTGAATTTATTCTTCACAGTGCCAGAGCAAGGTGTCCAAACACCATGGCGGGACTCGAACGGTGGTGAATTGGGTCCTTAAGCGAGAGATTGGTGTATTAGGTGCCGTCGATTCGATTAGAAGGAATATAAACTGGTGGATTGGGCACCTTCTAGTGACATTAATTGGAAATGAATACAGTAATTTTTCCAGCAGACTTTAAGTTCAGTCATTATAATTCAACCAGTTGAACGTCAGTTACACCGCACAGTATGTCCGAGGTAAAACACATTTTCAAAGGTGGGATGCAAGGGGACGCGTGAAAAGGGCAGTGATCTGCAGTTTTTACGGTAAAACTTGTTTTTTGGCCAAAATAAATAAAAGCTTTCTCCGGTACAAACATGGAATTTAATTTTTTTTCCACATGGTGATATCAACAGTTGTTAAATATCTGTCAAGGGTCTCCTGGAATTTAATGACAACTTTTTATCTTTGTTTAAAAAGTTACTCATCTAATACCGATATGCTCATGAAAGATATTTAACAACTGCTGACATCACCACGTGAAGAAAATTAAACTCTATATTTCTATCGGAGAACTGTTTGATTTATTTAGGCAGAAAAAAAATTGCTATAAAAATTGCAAAAATACTGATATTTTCTCGCGTCCCCTACTCTCCCACCTTAATTAAAGGGAGAGTGAGGTTAGGTTAAGCCCAGTCCACCTTGGGGTTGGGGGAGGGGTAGATGTTGGTAGTAGTCTGGTGTCAAAAGCATTGCCCAGTCCACCCACGCCCTTATGATTCTGGAGTGAAGGAACTTTTTTTAGGAAATATAAACATAGCTTCTGTTATCAACATTGATAACATTTTTTATATATTTTAGTGCTATTTTATATGTATTGAAAATATATATAATAAATTACAGCTTCATATCATATGACTTGACGTATGAATACGTGAAATTTTATTAAACTTTTCTAGCTTTTAAATAAGGCTCTTCCTGTAAAAATTGGACCATAGATCTCCAGTCATACTCCTATATTAAAAAGTGGGTTCATCCAACTAAATTTGTATTTTCTTACGAATGGTTATTTGGAGCACCTTTTAGAAAATATAAACTTTTTTGCTGCAGGTTTTGATAACACTTTTCTATATTGTTAATATTATTTTATAGGTGTTTATAATATAGAAGGTTATTCATAGCTTCAGGTAAAAATCTTTACCTTAATGGTTAAAACAAATGCTAATATAATATATACCAATAAAGATACAGATTCGTATACAGGTTGTATGGGGTGTCGATACAAGTATTTCCACGAAACGAACTTTGGGTCGGTGACGCCAGATGGCTGCACTAAAGATGTCAAAATTGACACTATATGCACCTGGGGGGTGGGCAACACATTTACCACGTGAACCAACACACGCATCCCCACCGCTCCCTCCCCTTACACACACACACACACACGATGGTACCAGCGTAGCCAGGATAGGGTTTGGGGTTTAGTTTCACTGACCAATCAAGTGGGGTCCATTGATATTTCCCGTGAAAAAAATTGAAAATTCAAGTACTGCATAATGCAAATGCATCATAATGAATACAATAATATCCAAAATAATTTAAAATTTAGAAAAATGGTCATAATTCTGTAATTATTATGACTATCAAGTTTTTACGAACACATTTTTATTCATGCATTATCCTAGAAAATACAAACATGCAAGTTTCAATAAATTGTATTTTGGAAAGTTGATTTATAAAATTATGCTATGAGCTAAAATCTGAAAATTCAAAATAGCAAATTGCACTAACTCTTAACTCACAAAATCACTTTTGAACTATTTCACTTTAGTCTTATGTTAATTTTTCTTCGCTTCGTAGAAAGTTCATTGAGAACTTCATCCTACATTCCTACCCACGTGGAAAAATCATATTTGTCCAGAACTGGGCCAGATATACCCAGATCTCGGGCAAATCTGGCCATTTCCATTCATGGGCCAGATCTGGCATTTTTCCACATGGGTCTGTAACTGACACCTCTGGATGTATGTAAATGAAGCCCATTAAGTCTGTCTTCATTTGTAGAGTTCCTCATGTATGATCTCAATAGCTTTAGGGTCGAAAAAGAGGTCTGGGGGCAGGGGGGTTTCAACCCTGTACCCCCCACCCCCTTGGCTGCGCCAGTGCTTTCAGGTACCTGTTGTCTGTCAATTCAATGCCTGTTACTAGTCATAATTTACACACTCCACGGGTAGCAAGACGCGGTGCTAAAAACAAAAATAAGAAATAAAACTTTATTTAAAATTGGTAACTCGTTAAATCCCAGGGTAGGGGAATGTATTTGTAAATACACTGATAATAATATTTACGTATTAACAGATTATCTGGTCTAAAGCAGACATGACATTAGCTACACATTCAACCAAGTGCTTTAGTCGATACAAAAGAGTGAGTAAATAAAAAACTGCAATCATTTGTTATTGCTTTATTGGAACTCATTTAATTACAGTAAAACCCCGTTACACCCAATTTCATTGTTGAAGGAAATGCAGGTCTTATGGAGAGAAGATGTATTTTATTTCTCTGTTGCCAAATCTCCTCGCTCTCAGTTATGTTGGAAGGTGTAATATCTGATAATAAATGCTTAATATGTACATGTTGTAGTCAACAAAATATGTTTTCAAGTAACTAAAAATAATGACATATATGTATATATATCATGTTATACATCATTTAAATAAATGTAAATTTGATTAAACTCATTCAACTCTAATTTAAAATTTGTGAAAATACTGTATCCCCAGAAAAAAATATTTAAATATTTCCATCTCTCATCTTTGTGATTGTTGTGCACACTATCCGTGAGTCCAACTCTAGACGAAGCGTTCGTTCAAACCCTTGGGTTTGACCTTGCACCCACCTCATCCTCTTTAAGTTGACTTGTATTCAAATGACCTCAACGAGTTATGTGAAGTGCGCGAGAAATCCTAGACTAAAAACTGAGAGAAAGAGCGAATATTTTCCTTGCGACGCAGCGGTACCAACCACAAGGCGACGAAATATCTCGCCATCTTGTGTTAGTAGGTGCATTTCTCTTATATATGGTCGACCTTGGTGGTTGTGGCTAAAATGCTTGCATCAGGGTCCGATATTCGCGGGTTCGAACTCAGTTAGAGTCGATAGATTTTTCCTGAGTGATAAAAATCCGATGTACAACTTTCTTCAGAGGGGAAGTAAAGCCGTCGGACCCATGTCGATTGTGGCATGTAAAAGTTTCCTGGAAGGTATGTGAAAATATCTTTCCCCGTCAAAATTGGTAGGACCTTTCGCTCTCGCTCATGGAAATGTTTGTGTGCTGATATAATCTGTCGGTTTAGAGAGTGCACGTTAAAAAATATTTCAAATAAATAAAATCTTAAATATGATTGACCGAGTCTTAGGGCCAGTTTCATAGTCAAATTTAGTACGCCTCAAGTGCGGCGCTACGCCAAGTACAAGACGACACCTACCTAAACCAGAATGGAATGGGCCAGTTTCCTATGGGAGAACGGCCCATTCCATTCGAGTTTAGGTTGGTGTCGTCATGTACTTAGGATAGCGCCGCACTTGAGGCGTACTAAATTTGACTATGAAACTGGCCCTAAGACTGGAGTTTTATTATTATTATTATTAGCACCGCGTCTTACTACCCGTTCGGGTTATACGCACTTACGCTAATGTGTAATGGTAGGGTGATTGTGAAATGAAATGGAGGACCTACAGTTTAACGTAGAATCCGAACCACGGTGGAGGCCTGGCATTCCCCACATTCACAAGATGTCTTGTCAGAGGTGAAGGAAGGGTTTGGTAATCAGATAAATCTGTGCCGGGACCGAGGATTGAACCCCGGCCGCCAGCATAGAAGTCTGACACCTTACCCCTAGACCACCACGTCACCCTGGAGTTAGACAGGAAAAACCTGGAAAAGTCAGGGAACCTAAAAGAACCTCAACATTTATTGTGCTCTAACCGGAACCTTTAAAATGTTTGTTTGGAGAACAGGAACCAGAACCGATAAAATTTTCTGTTCGACTCCCTGTTTATAAATTAATTTTATCATTTTCTAGATCAACTTGTCAAAGTCTTAACTTTTAAAAGGGATAGATTTTGTTTCTCGGTGTCAATCAAATGTGTCACCTAGATATGGCATTCTTACACGGGGCAACAATTAATCTCTAATATAAAAATATATTTTAGGAATGTTGATGTTTATTAGCCGTTAGGATTGTTATTTGAAAATATTTTGATCATTGTAATAAAAGAAATAATGGCTATTCACCAAGAAAGGTTGTAAAAAGGTTTAAGTCGGGGAATTTTGTCTACAGTAGCCCCATGGCTTCTTTGGTGCTGACTGACAACTCACAGCTGATAGCTTTGAACAGTTACCAGACCAAATTGTGTATCCCTACGCCGAATCATATGATACGCAAAAACTTGTGTTTAGCAGCTGCCACTTCTGACAGTCAAAATTTAGGTATATACCTAAATGTTGACTGTCAGAAGTCAGCTGTGAGCTGTCAGTCAGCACCAAAGAAGCCACGGGGCTACTGTAGTAAGCCTAGACAAAGTTTTGTAGCCACCCTGTACCCGTTCGGATTATACGCATATGCACTTATTCTGTTAATAAGTTAGGGACGGGGAAGGTTAAATTTAGAGAGAATGTACCCGCATTTTTGTCTCTTGCGAGGGTGACGCCTTTGCCCATCCAACCACCGAAGTTGGTTGTATTTGGCTGTTTTGTGGTGTTCGGTAACCCTGGGTCGAAGAACATATACAATAAATCACGCTGTTAAAACTAATCTACTTTGATTGAACCTAGAAGTTGTCCTATTTTCTACGTAAACAAATCCACAGTTTGTCTTCGTTACAAATATTCAATTTGACGGGTCGTTGCCGATGGATGTGGCGGTGATAGTAGTTGAACTCGTGACCTCTTGAAGTCATGTCGTGCACGTGTTTGGCTTGACCCAACTATGGTCAGGCCTGGTCGGCTCCGGGTTCAATCCTGTCTTGAACTATTTTTATATAGCTCCGCGTCTTACAACCTGTTCAAGCTATACCTATATGTACTAATTACTCTGGTGAGCTAGGGATGAGGAAGGTTGGATTTAGAAGAAGTGTACTAGCATTTTTGTGGAGAGATTGGAAAACCACGCTCAGTACACTAAACTGGGATTCGAATCCTGACCTCTCCGTCATTGGTAGTCTAATCTCTTTTGGGAGTGACGTCTTAGACCATGCAGTCACCAAATTGTGTTTTGTTTTTTTAATTGAGTGCGCTGCTGCCAGTTCGGTCTATCCGCACTTTACCCTAATTTAATGTAAAGATAAAGAAAGGAGGATTTTAATTAGATGCACCAGCATTCTCGTGGAGATAGGAATTGAGAACATCACAACGTGGGAGACCACACCTTAGTGTCCCTGACTGGATCTAGAACCTTATTCAGAACTAATGGCCTAGAGCTGAGCCAACCCTTCAGGTGTCGTCTTGCCTCTCCTCCCCCCTCCAACCACCCTCCTACCATTAAAAACAGATTTAAAATGTGTTGCCATGTGTGTGACACTTAAGTCATAGCTCTTTAATGACTCTAAAGACCCGCATTGATGGTCTTGTGGTCTAAGGCGTAACTATCGCAATAACCTGGATGAACGGGGAGGTAGAGAATTAAATCTAGGTGACCTGGCGGTCCGGAGGTAAGGTGTCAAACTTCTGTGTTGGGGGTCCGGGCTTCAATCCTCGGTCCCGGCACAGATTTATCTGATTGCCAAAACCTTCCTTCACCTCTGACAAGACGTGTAATCACAACCTGTGAATGTGTGGGTTGTCAGGCCTATACCGTGGTTCGGATCCCACGTTAAACTGTAGGTCCTCCATTTCATCTCAGTCATCCTACCATTACATATTAGCGTAAGTGTGTATAACCCGAACGGGTAGTAAGACGCGGTGCTAATAATAATAATAATAATAATAATCATAATCCAGGTCGGGTGTAACCTAAGGGTTTAGTTTCCCACTCTCCTTCCACGCAAATACTGGTACATTGTATCATCTCCATCCCTACCCCATTAATGTAAAAAAAAGGATAGTAAGTCTTTGTTCACGTAAAATAACCGTAATGCTTACTTGTTTAAATTTTTTTTAGCACTACGTCTTACTAACCGTTAGGGTTATACACCTATGTACTAATTACACTAATGTGTTGGGTATTAGGAAGGTTAAATTTGGAGGAATTGTACCCATATATGCGTGGAGGGAGAGTAGAAACCCATTTAAGTAAAACCACCCCAGTGCACCCCACCTTGATCGAATCCTGATCTCCCCCCGTCTTTGACACTCTAGTCTAACACCAGATTTGCGCTCTAGACGATGCGGCCACCGAAGCGGGTATCTTTTTAATGGTAAACGAGTTTCTCATCACATCTTCCACTTTTTTTTCCCTTATTCTGCTTTAAGATTCATACCACACCGGGATTCGAACCAAAATATCTCGAAGAGTTAAGGTGGTCAGGGATCCGATTCGCAACGACACGCTGATCTCGAACATGTGCAAGAGGCCTCATGACGTATCTGACCATAATGGGACGTCGCCTAAACACTTAAAAAAATAAATACTAAATAACTCTACTCGTCCGTCAATTCAGGACAGAGAAGTGACGTGAAGTGAATTTCCTGGTTTTGCCTTGGTCTTGACGTATGGAAGGGGGAGGGGAAGGCGAGAGGGTGGAGGGGGGAGGTCTGCAGCGATGGCCGCTTTGTCTTGCGCGAAGTGAAAATAACCGGCGGCCGGCCCTCTTGTTTTAATACGTTCTATTTATCATTGCGCTCTGTTTACAGGAAATTCTCAATCTGTGATTCCGTTTCAGTCTGTAGTTGTAATCATTGTCCGTCGTGACTTCTGGTTGGGAAGCCGGCAAGGTTAGCGACATTGTCGTCGTACTCTGGTGTTCTTTATTCCTTCAGACATAACATCAAGTGGTCTCGGACAGTATTTCACAGGAATTTGGGTTTAGATAGGCGTTCTTTTTACTAATATAAATCTATATATATATAAGTGCACGTGTTTTTCTCCTAATTTTTCACATCGTTGTATTTTGTGTCAGAACATTTGGTTTTATGTTTCTCTTTTCTTTACCGGTTAATTAATACCTCAAGTATCTTCACTTTCAATCTTGTGCTGCACTGAAATGGTTTTCAGGTAAATTAAGTGGTTTAAAAATATTATTAACAAGTATGGGAAACCTATTATATACACTAAGTTTACCCTGAAAGAGGTTACCTGGTGGTCTAGGGGTAAGGTGTCAGACTTCTGTGTTGGGAGTCCGGGGTTCAATCCTCGCTCCCGGCACAGATTTATCTGATCGCCAAATCCTTCCTTCACCTCTGACAAGACGTTTATTAATCACAACTTGTGAATGTGGGGAATGCCAGGCCTCCACCGTGGTTCGGATCCCACATTAAACTGTAGGTCCTCCATTTCATCTCACAATCACCCTACCATTACACATTAGCGTAAAGTTCGTTCACGGTAGGAGTTTACCTGGGAAAGGACTGTTTTCCCTACCAGAAATCTATTATATAGTAGGATATTGGTAAGAAAAAAGACCTTTCAGAGGTAAACTCCTCCCGTGAATGAAGTATAAGTGCGTATACCCCGAACGGTTAGTAAGACGCGGTGCTAATAATAATAATTATTACCCTGAAAGGTAACAGTCTTACCTTGACGGACTATACTATGGTCCTGGTTACACGGTAGTAAGCGGTCGTTTAGGGAACATTCCATCCAACAATATGAAACTTTTTTAAGTGTTTAAAGAAATACTATTTAAATTTAATAAGTCAATAATTATTTATAAGTAAAGAAATAACATATATGTACATATTTTATCATATATTAATAAAAAAATTCAAAAAAAGATCGATTAGCAACATAATAATTTTTATGGTTTTTTTGACATTCGGGGTAACTTTTTCGAGTAACTACTTTGATATTTAATTAAACGCTCCCCGTTATTGTGGTCGTATGGTATAAAGCGTTACTCTTTGCAATAGACCATACTGCCGAAGACTGTAAGATTGGGGTTCGATCCCTGTTGGTTGTACTGAGAGTGTTTCCTAAATGGGTTGCCACTCTCCCTCCACGCAGATGCTTGTACATTTCCTCTAATTCAACCTTCCTAATATCTACCACATTGGTGTAGTAAGTTCATAGGTGTATAATCACAACGGGTAGAAAGATGTGGCTCTAAAAACAATTAAAAGCTTCCGGAAATACTAAGATAAAAGGAAGGGAATAAGAGATAATATTTTTGCACACACAAATTAAAGCGAGAGGGCGGTCATTAATTTTTATTTATATATTATTATTATTATTTAGCACCGCGTCTTACCACCCATTCGCGTTATACACCTATGAACTTACTACACCAATGTGGTAGATATTAGGAAGGTTGAATTAGAGGAAGTTAACCCGCATTTGCGTGGAGGGAGAGTGGAAAACCATTTAGGGAAAACCATCCCCAGTTCACCCGACCGAGATTCGAACCTCGATCTCCCCGTCCTCGGCAGTCGAGCTTAACACGACTAGCGCGTTAGCCAACTACGGCACCGAGGAGGGTATATTATTATTATCACGAAAGGGGTGTGGTTTATTTTTACTAAAGACTATAGAATGCAACCGGGGCGCAAATTTCAAGGCTCGCTTAGGACGCATGGAGCCCTTTTGCCGGCCCTTGGTAAGCTTTCATTGTTAACGAAGGTTTCAGTCTTATCAGTGATCATTCAATTATGAATACTTTCTAAAACGCTTCCTTATCATTTGATATAGAGATCTAGTCACAATACGCATTGACACAATTGTAAACACGCCTCTGGACAGTTAGGTTTGAAATAAACACCGAGAATAAAGTTAAAACTGTATTCTGTTTTCATGAAACGTCTCGTATAAATGATACTAGTCGACCTTGGTGGTCTTGGGGGTAAAGTGCTCGCCTCAGGATCCGATGTTCGTGGGTTCGGACCCAACCGGTATCGACGGACTTTTCTTGAACGGTGAACATCCGTAGCACAACTTCCTTCGGAGGATAAATAAAGCCTGTCGTTCCCTTGTCGATTGTGGCATGTACTGTAAAAGCTAAAAGAACCTTGGAAGGTGTGTGAAAATACCTTTCCCGGAAGAATTGGTAGATCATTTTGCTCTCGCTCATAGAAATTCTCGTGTGGTGATTTAATCAGTCGGTTCAGAAAGTGCACGTTAAATACCTCAAATAAAGAAATAATATTGCGAAGTCAAAATAGATAAATTTTAAAATGTTTTAAAGTTCGACAAATTGTTTTGGATAAATCTTAATTTTCTATCGCAAATAGTAGTTTTAAGTGTTTATAATTTAACACAATTTCTCAAAATATTATTTATGTAGGATAAAATAAATTAACCAAACATACTTGTATACTAGTAACATGCCAAATTCCCAAATATCACATTCTTAAATATTTTTTTTTCTACGCTGTTTTATAAAAAGAACTCGCTTTTCTCGTTGGGGGCTTCCCCCCAAAATCCTTTGGGAGTTTTATTTACAAGTGGATGTAAACTAATGTAATTCCAGAGCCGTTTTTTTGATAGATCTTGCCGTTTAGCCAGCCACAAGATACCTCCAAAGAAAGGTCCACACCAACTTTTAAGTTGCTCTGACATTTTGATTTTTTTTCAGGGGTTAGAGATTAATTTTTTTAACTTTTTGGAATTTTTCCGTCGGTTACAGGCTAGAAGCTATAAGTTTTGTCAAATTTCAAGTTTCTAGCTCATATGGAAGTGGGTAAACATTAATGTCAATGAGTGGGTCAGCCATGTAGCTTTAGAGTATAATAATAATAGGGTCGCATTGCATGACGGGTCATCTTAAGGTCCGGGCGACGCACAAAACCATGGCTTGGGCCGCGAGTTTGACGTACCTGGCTTAGGGCAATCTAAGTTAAGCTAATCCTAATTATTCGGTAAGATAGTTTAATGACGCTGATCAGTAGGAGGGAGGTCCGTTCTGGAAGGCCTTTAATCGCAACAAAATACTACCCTACAGTAGAATTCTGGTATGAAATAAGGCCTTTCAGAACGAAGCTTCTGATCAAAATCATTGTACAATTATGCAAGACTTGACGCCTGTCGCCAGAAGGTTGTCCCGTCTCTAATCATTTCTCTGTTTGGTCCGAGAGAAAGTTGTCACGCTCACGGGTCGCCTGACACCCATTTCTTGATGTCTATTCCAGCGTGATGCGCGTTTTCGCTCCAGACAGGATATAAAGCAGCGTTTTTCAAACTGCGTTCCACTATAAATTCGTAAGTTATATGTTGAAGATTAACTTACTATTCCCCTTAGGGTTATTTGACTAAACTGGATTAATGTATAAATTAATTGCTAGATTAAGAATATTTATTATAAATTACACTAATTGCACTTATGGTGGTCACCTTTTTGACTCGTGACAACTGTGCCCCCCCAACCGACACTCAGGAACTGGGCAGGAGCTTCCTCGCTCCAAATATGATAAAGAGATTCAAAAAGAACATTTTAGAAACTTGCAGCTCGTACACCAATCAAAGCCTTTTCTTTGGCTCCTGGTGTAATGAATGACCTTTCGCTCGGGGAGTATCTGTTCTACGCTGCCGACCTAAAGCAAAATCATTCCTCAACCAAGCCATCACCAAAAATTGTGCCGCTATTGGGTCCCCTACCCTTTCTTGTGAGCTACTCTGGCATCCATCTCCAGCGGTAACCTTACATATTTACATTGTCAAGAATTATTAGAACTCGCTTCGGTGGCCGCATGGTCTAACGCGCTACTCTCGCAGTGGATTAGACTGCTTGATGACTGGGGGATCGAGGTTCGAATCTCGTTCAGGTGTATTTTACAAAATGATTTTTCCACTCTCACTCCATGCAAATACGGGTACACTTCATATAAATATAACTTTCCTAATCCCTAAAACCATTAACTAATTGGTATATAAACCTGTAACCCGAACGGTTAGTAAGACATGGTACTAAAAACAAAGTTATTAGAAAATATATACAGCTTTATGAATTTAACCTATCATTATTTTTCAACCATTGTCACATTTAATTTGATTAGAAATTAAATTGAAGCTGATTAAAAAAATATTGATGCATTTTGGAGATAAATGTCATCAACAATGCGACATTCAAACCCACTAAAACACTTCTCAGCTATCTTGGCATTTCCTGTTGTGACTTTGTTAAAAAAGTAACTTTATTTTCTAGAGGGAGGTTAGATCCATCTTACTATTTTTCAACATTTTGTGTAAAATCTTGTAAACTATATAATTTCCTTCATTCATGATTTTGTTACTAACTATAATTTTTTTTAAGGTTTTCAATTGTTAAGATATGTTGATACCTTAATCTTTATTTTGGCGTCAATCATAATTTGAAATAACATACCCCCTTTTTTTTATTACCGCGTCTTACTACCTGCTCAGGTTATGTGCATAATTACTCTATAGGGTAGGGATGAGGAAGGAAGCAATTAAGTGGAAGAAGAGTGGAAAACCATTTAGGAAATACCACCCTAAGTGGACCCGACCAGGATTCGAACACCGATCTCTCCGTCATCAGCAGGCCAGACTAACACAAGAGTGACCCCTTAGACTTTTCGACCATTGAAGCGCGCATACAGCCCTTTTAAATAACACTTGATTTCTGGGTGTTTGCAACGCGTCCCAATGCTCTGGAGGTCCACTGCCTCGTTTTACATTCATACATAGTTCACCCACTCTCACTCCACGCAAATTCGGGTACAGTTCTACTACAAGCTTCATCCCTACCTCATTAGCGTAAACTCAGGTAGTGTGATGTAGGGGGGGAAAAATCGCGTTGATGATTACACTTTGTGATTTTTAGCTGCCTGATTTTCAATTTTGGCGTTAAGGGGAGATCTATTTCCAAATTATCTGTCGACCGACCGATGTATACAAGCATAAACACCCGCGCATTTATCAAAACCAACTTCAGCACCTAGCGGAGTGTGGAAATGTGTTTTTATTAGCTTGGTCCGCTGTTGACCCTCCCCTACCCCCTTTTCCCTCACCCCAATAGTAATATTCCAAGGGAAATCTTCTTACATAATCTTGTCATAAAACCACTTATCGTCGTGTACCATTATTAAGGCCTAAAGAGAGGGCTGTAGGTGAATTGCCGCCCCACATTTTTAGAGCCACTTACGAATTGCGGCCCGGGATGTTGACCTAACTTAACTTAACCTAACAAACCTTCAATTTTTTTTGCCAAAACTTGCATTGAGCGACAAGAACTGGGGAATTTTGTATATTACGAGGCGATGATAGTTTATATTTGAAATCTATGACAGCATGCATGATAGAAAGAACATTGCTAATCAGATGGATGCAACTCCGAAATTCGCACGTCAGTCAAAAATCCGGGCTGCAACTCGTACACGATTTCAAGATTAGGCCTAAACTCACCTACACACTGAGAGATAGCATTTCTAACACATTGGTAATCGCTACCCTCCAACAAAAAACAAACTTATTAATATTATTAGCACCGCTTCTTACTACCCGTTTGGGCTATACGCACTTACGCTAATGTGAAATGGAAGGGTTATTGTGAGATGAAATGGAGGACCTAGAGTTTAACGTGAGATCCGAACCACGGCGGAGGCCTGACATTCCACACATTCACAAGTTGTGTGAAACAAACGTAGTTTAAAAAAGAAGCGCTGTCAGTCCTCGTCACTGCCAACTACCGCCAATCCTCCATCCAAGTAATAAATAATGTTCTGCTCCCCGGCACCCTTGCACCCACAAGTTGGAATATCAAAGTAGTGAAAACCAAAACAATCTGAACCCATAAATTAAATTAACACGTGAGGAACGCTAAAATATTGCGGGAAAACATAAATCATGTTACTTTACTACCCGCGCCGTTCGTTACTCTCGTGTTAGATTGGTTTGTTATCTACAGGGGAGATCGAGGTTCTAGTCTTGCTAGTAGTATTATTACGCCTAGACATGGTTATTATCTCCACGGCCTAAAACCACCAACTATCACGTACTATGACACTTTTGACTCAAGTAAACGTCATGGAAACATTGATCTATTAGTGGCATCAGTAATAGGGATATGCGCTGCCTGGAAGTATTATGTCGGCGCAGGTACATTAGTTCGAATGACGTCCTCAAACCCCGTGGATTGCGATAACAAAAAAAAAACCACTCTTGGTTGCACGTCATTCAGAAATGTAGTACAATCCTTCCATTGTATTTTTCTTTCAACTTTGTCTTTTTTGTTTTTTCAGCGCGTTTCTAGTTTGGAGATTCTAACCCCGAACTCCTCGTCACTGACAAACCCGACTAGATGAGTGGCATTTATTCTGTAGAAAGGTGACCTGGTGGTCTAGGGGTAAGGTGTTAGACTTCTGTGCTGGCGGCCGCGGTTCAATCCTCGGTCCCGGCACAAATTTATCTGATTACCAAACCCTTCCTTCACCTCTGACAAGACATCTTGTGAATGTGAGGAATGCCAGGCCTCCACCGTGGTTCGGATTCCACGTTAAACTGTAGGTCCTTCATTTCATCTCACAATCACCCAACTATTACACGTTAGCGTAAGTGCGTATAGCCCAAACGGGTAGTAAGAAGCGGTGCTAATAATAATAATAATATTCTGTAGACCCCATTTATGGCTTGAGGCTGAGGGCTAAGTGCACAAAACCATTAATGATTTATTGAGGTTTTTGGTTCCCCCCCCCCTCCTCCCCTCTTACACAAAATTGATTCCCCCGCCAATGGTCCAAGCTCAATATTTTTTAAGGTGGGAGTGTAGGTGACGCAAGAAAAGACCAGTGTTTTTGAAATTTTTATAATAACACATTTGTTTTAGCTAATTAAATAAATAAAGCTTCTGTAGAAACATTAATTTAATTTTCTTCACATGGTGATAGGGCCTATTAATTAGTTGTTGAATATCTGTCATGAGCATAGCGGCATTAGATGAGAAACTTTTTTAATGAAGAGACAGAGTTATCATTAAATTACAGGGCACCATTTACAGATATTTAACAACGGTTGAGGCCACCATGTGAAGAAAATTAAACTCTTTGTTTTTACTGGAGCAATATTTGATCTATTTTGACCAAAAATTTTTTTTGATACAAAAACTGCAAAAACACCCTTTCTTGCGTCCCCTTCCATGCCACCATAAAAGACCCGCTTCTGTGTTCGAAGGGGCCAAGGCACTGGTTCTCACATACCATGGTGATATACCATTTCGAATCCTGGTTGGATGTTTTTACTTAAATGATTTTCCACTCTACATCCACGCAACTGCGGGTACACTTCGCCTGAATTCAACATACCTCATTCCTACTTCTCTAACATAATTAGTGCATGTGCGTACAATTCGATGGCAGTCAAGCTTAGACGTATTACACCATGACCCTATCTCTTACTCCGTACCATGGTGGAATAATGAAAGGTAAGCTTGTTACCTAACAGGTTAAATGAAGGGTACCTTACGATCCATAGATCCCCAGTTACGACTGTGTATAAGATTGAAAACCAGGCCTTAGTGTCCTTGGCTTGGACCCTGACGTCTTGTTTATGTCGGCACTTTGTTGACAGCAAAGCGACTTAGCATAATACGTCATCTCTGCTTTTATGAGACGCGTTCTGAAACACAGGAACATTCATGGTTTATGTGTTTTTTTCTCAACACTGTATATTTTGTCCTCCCAGCCCTCCACTTCCCCCTTTGTGATTATTGTAATTACTTTTAACATTTACGGTGACCTGGTGGTCTAGGGGTAAGGTGTCAGACTTATCTGTTGGGGGTCTGTGGTTCAATCCTTGGTCCAGGGACAGATTTATCTGATTGCCAAACCCTTCCGTCACTTTTGAAAATACGTGTATTAATCACAACTTGTGAATGTGGGGAATGTCAGGCCTCCACCGTGGTTCGGATTCCACGTTAAATTGTAGGTCCTCTATCTCGCCCTACTACTAGACATTAGCATAAGTTCGTATAACCCGAACGAGTGGTAAGATGCGGTGCTAATAATAATAATAATAATAATCTAACATTTACGTGATGAGCATAGCAGACAATTAAAAGGTGTTTTTTTCTCTCTAAAGCTTCAGTCTTTGTGGGATCGTCCGCAGCCTTCTGAGTTGGTTCATTTCTGATTTGATAGTTAAAAACCAAAGACATAAAGTCAACGTTAAAAATGTTATCATTACGTTTAAAAATAATATGTTTACGTAATAAAATAGTGAACTTGTAACATGTGGACCTTCTGGCAAAGGCGCCAACCTCGTGGTGTCTGGTTTGCCGGTAACATGAAGGTTGGTGTTCAAATCCCGTCAATATATTGAGGTTATTTTTTTTCCTTTGATATTTTCTCACTCTTCTTTCACGCAAAGGTGGGTACATTTCCTCAAAATTCTAGCTTCCTTTCGTTTATCGCATTCATGTATGTATGGGATGGGAGACGCAGAGCCCGTGTACAGTCTGAGGGGGGACGCAAACATTATATTTTGACTCGGCGGGATTCTAACTAATGTCTTTCAAAGGTAGATTGATCGTTGTGTTAAGCTTAGTCCAGCCTGACCACGGCCAAGTTATATAATTACTTTGTAAGCGCCCTTTCTGAATCATCTGCTCATCAATGCAAAACAGGAAACCTTAATTTGGCTTGTATTTTATCGATCGTGCTCGGAATCAAATCCAGGGGCTTTAGATTAGTGGGCTTTTAGGCCCTTGACCTTGTCGAGTGCAAGACTAAACCCGATTCTGTGAGATGGTGGGCGGGAGGGTGAAAGACTGCGTTTCACAACCGATCAAAGTATCATTCCACGCCAACAAGAACAGATGGATCACGGAAACCGTAGATGGCGCTAGCCACCGGACAGGTCTTGCGGAAAAATCACACGTTGGGAAATACCACTTTTCTCGAGAACTAGTGAAAGGTTTATAGTAATATTTTCAACACCTTTTCTAAGATAATGTATCAATGTTTATTAGGTGTTATATTTTCTTTTATGCAGCTGGAAGTTTTCTATTGGAAAAGGTGACCTGGTGATCTAGGGGTAAGGTGTCAGACTTCTATGCTGGCGTCCACGGTTCAATCCTCGGTTTCGGCAAAGATTTATCTGATTGTCAAACCCTTCCTTAACCTCTGACAAGACGTGTATTAATCACGTCTTGTGAATGTGTGGAATGCCAGGCCTCCACCGTGGTTCGGATCCCACGTTAAACTGTAGGTCCTCCATTTCATCTCACATTCACCCTACCATTACACATTAGCGTAAGTGCGTATAACACGAACGGGTAGTAAGATGTGGTAATAATAATAATAATAATAATCTATTGAAAAATGTCAAAATTATTGACATTTGATCATTGTTAAAATTATAGAGGAGGTGTGTATATAAAAAATATAACTTAATCAACATGCTTCTATTCTTGATCAAACCGTTTCCTAAAAGAAAATTGCAAAACAATAAAACAATCTTGAAGATAATCGTTTGTTACCATGGCTCCACGCCAAATGAAACGGGCCAATCGCTATAATCGAACGATTTTACTAGTAAGGACGCTTTTAAGTCAATATTGCGAGCCCGGCCTATGTGTCTAGTGCCGACGGCTCATCTTTTGAACAAACAACGTGACCCGGTTTTTTCCTGTTTATCAAACTTGTCGGGATAAACAATTTGAGAATGTGTAGTTTAATGCGTTACTTTTTAAAAAAAAAAGTATTTAAAGTTCACTTACTGAACCGACTGATTATATTGGCACACGAGAATTTCTCTGAGCGAGAGTGAAAGGGCCCATACTTTTTGCTGGGAAATGTATTTTCGCATACCACAATCGACATGGGGACCGACGGCTTTATTTCTCCTCCGTATAAAGTTGTTCTACGAATTCTTATCACTTAAAAAAATCCGTCGACCCCAGCCGGGTTTGAACCCACGAACATCGTGTCCTGAGGCGAACACGTTACGCCAAGAACACCAAGGTTGACTATTGATATATTTGATCGCGTCGAATTCAAAACTTTTTTTTAATAAAAAAAAGAATGCTCTATATGAGCTTCAAACATTTCCGGGATAAAATAAAGAGTATAAAACCTATAGTTTTGTACACCTTAATTTTATTTTTGCAATAAAACGCCACCAAATGGAAGTTATTGCATATTTTTAGTGCAATTCCTAAGTATTTTAAATGTTCTACTTTTACGAGTTTGACATGCCTGGTCTAAGGCGTCATTCTCGCAATATACTGGACTGCCGATGACGGAGAGGTCGAGTATATTGAGTGTGGTTTTCCTTAAATTGTTATGGCGACCTGGCGGTCTAGGGGTAAGGTGTCGGACTTCTATGCTGGCAGCCGGGGTTCAATCCTCGGTCCCGGCAAAGATTTATCTGATTACCAAACCCTTCCTTCACCTCTGACAAAATCTCACAATCACCCTACCATTACACATTAGCGTAAGTGCGTATAACCCGAACGGGTAGTAAGACGCGGTGCTAATAATAATCTTAAATTGTTTTACACTCTCTAACCGCGCAAATGTGGGCAAACTTTTTCTAGGTCCAACTTTAAATAGTTCCTAACAAATTAGCATAATTAGTATAATACGCTTGCAACCAGAACGGATACTAATACGTGCAACCAGAACGGATACTAATACGCGGTGACAGCGAAAAAACAAGATCAGTGCAATATCTTACGTAACACTCGACTTCACATGTTCGTTCGTCTTAAGGTGGGATGGAAAGCGAGATGCGAGAAAAAGTTGGCGATTTTACAGTTTTTATGGCAAAACATTTTTTTTTTGCCCAAAATAAATAAAATATTTCTCCAGTAGAAACATGGAGTTTAATTTTCTTCACACGGTGATATCGACAGTTGTTGAATATCTGTCAAGGGTGTTCTGGAATTTAATGACTTTTTTTTCTTCATTTAAAAAGTTTCCCATCTAATGCCGCTATACTCATGACATATATTCATCACCTGTCGATATTCCCATGTGAAGAAAATTAAATTCCCTGTTTCTACTGAAGAAATATTTGATATATTTTAGCAAAAAAATAAATAAAAAAATGAAACAAATAGCCGAAACTATTGTTAATGCATTTTAGATATCATATTCTGAAAATTGAAAAATGACACCTGGACACGGGAATCGAACTCGGGACCTTTGGCTTAGTACGCCAATGCTCTTACCACTGAGCTATCCAGGATTCGTCCCGTGCCCATGGTAATTCTGCCTTAAACTATGAGTGAAGAATAACCATGGGCACGGGACGAATCCTGGATAGCTCAGTGGTAAGAGCATTGGCGTACTAAGCCAAAGGTCCGAGTTCGATTCCCGTGTCCAGGTGTCATTTTTAAATTTTCAGAATAAAATAAAATGTTGCTGTAAAAACTGCAAAAACACTGGCTTTTTCTCACGTCGCCTTCCATCCCACCTTAAATGGCCGCCGTATTAACTTAAACATGTTACGTAATTGCGACCGTTTCTACCATCCTGGGTAACGTACCAACGCATCGGTGTGATGTGCACGAGTCGTATATGGTCACGTGAGGTTGGTGTTTAATGAAAAGTACAACAGGTTTTCTGAAACAGTCTTCCTTAGTTGAAGAAGGAACAGGTTCTTAACTTTAATCCCTGTTACCACACTCGTCCTTGAATATTACACTCTATCCACACAGGAAATGGAAATCTACATTGAGCAGTTATAAATAGATATTTTTTTTAGCTAGTGTGGTTTAAAACTCAAGTAGTTAAGGTTTTTTTTTAGCACCGTGCCTTACTACCCGTTCAGGTTATATGTACTCTTATGTACTAATCACGCTGTTGGTTTTAAAGGAAAAGGAAGGTTATATTAATTGGAAGTGTAACCGCATTTGCGTGGAAGGAGAGTGGAAAACAATTTTGGAAAAATCCCCCTCAGTCCACCCAACCGAGATTTGAAATTCGATCTCTCCGTCATCGGCGGTCTACCCTACTGCAAGAGTAGCACGTTAGACCACGCGGCCACCGAAGCTTGTAGAAACCTCATATCAAAAGCGAGCAGGGGAAAAAAAACAGTATAACGTGACAAGGCAAACATATAGTGTAAACAACTTCCTTACTCTTTACAATAATTACAATAAAATAATAAAACTACGTGGAACCATCCTGTTACTCTTTACAATAAAATAATAAAACTTCAGGGAACCACCCCGTTACTCTTTACAATAATTACAATAAAATAATAAATCTAGATAAAAATACAACTTCAGGGAACCACCCCATTACTCTTTACAATAATTACAATATTATAATAAAACTTCAGGGAACCACCCATTACTCTTAACAATAATTACAATAAAATAATAAAACTTCAGGGAACCACCCATTACTCTTAACAATAATTACAATAAAATAATAAAACTTCAGGGAACCACCGCATTACTCTTTACAATAATTACAATATAATGATAAAACTTCAGGGAACCACCCCATTACTCTTTACAATAATTACAATATAATAATACAACTTCAGGGAACCACCCGGTTACTCTTTACAATAATTACAATAAAATAATAAAACTTAAAGGAACACCCCGCTACTCTTTACAATAATTACAATAAAATAATAAAACTTCAGGGAACCACCCTGTTACTCTTTACAATAACTAGATTGGATACGGTTATGTTAAGTGTTGCCATATTATGGTGCTCGGATAAAACAATGGTGCTCTTTTGATGCACCTACCTTGTGCACTTTCAGTACCAAGCCCTTAGTTCGGGTTTAATTTGGTAATCCCTAAATAATTTTATAAAATCGAAGTTAAGGGCACTCGATCTACAATTCAGGCTTGCCTAGTCTTATTTTCCGGTGAATGAGAGATTGAAGTCCGGATACCGGCTGCGTGTACTGAGCGTGGGGTTTTTTCTTTCCCAGAAATGATTTTCTACTCTCCTTCCACGCAATTGCGGGTACATCCCCTATTATACCTTCCTGATACTTACAATATTAACGCAACTGATATATACGCGTACAACCCAATCGGTTTGGGAGAGGAGATGGAAATAAAACCAAGATTTATTTAACGGCTTTATCCAAGGAATAGGGATAAAGAGGTTAGTTTGAAAGAAGTGCACTAGCATTAGCCTGGAAGCGATTGATTATATCTGCCCCGAGATGTGTCCGATCCGGTTTGCTTTGAACGGTAGAATCGCATCCAAAATTGTTCTCTTCTCACCTATTCTTCTTAGGACTTCATTTGTCACCCTGATCTTCACAGCACCACAATTCAAAGCTCTCCAAGTATTTCTTTTTAATCTTCCTGAACATCTAAGTTTATACCTCATACAGTGCGATGCCCCAAATGTAGCATTTGTCAGTTTCTTCCTCAGTTCCAAACTCAACTTGCTGGTCAGAAGTAACCTCTTCTTGTTGACAGCTTCTTTGGCCATAGCGATCTTCGCCCTACTACTCTCTAAATAAAGTGTATGGAAAAATAGGGACTCCGTCTGGAAAACGTGGAAAATTACAAGAATCTTGGATGAAGAAAATAGTGGCAACTGTGATAGGTCATGGCTTGGCTTATGAATAAGTTTAGTAACTTTTGTGAGTGTCTAAAAAGTTCTTATCTAAATTAGATTGTAGCTCTTTATAATTTAAAAGCACTATCCACCCACGTCTTATCAGTTTGACATTGATGGTTTGAACCACGCACCATTTACCACTCGGTTGCATCATGCAATATTTGACATGGGTCTGGACTGAGGTGTCCTTGCTTCATCTCCAATACAACCAATAAATATTCATCTATCAAATGAACTGTATTAGATTCGAGCTGCGCTGAATCTCTTGGGAGACGCATCGAGATTAATGTTTGGAAGAAAAAAAAGATCTAAGTCTTCTTGTGATTTGTGATGTATTAATAGCTTAACAGAAGGCATGAAAGATCAATTTCTTAAAAATGTTGTCACAACATATTATTTTTATTCGTTGGCTCAGTAGGTGGTGGCGCCTCTGTATGTCCAGGGTCGATTCCTGGCTTCACCTAAATATATTATGTTGGTTGAATTGGGGTTTGTCTTTTCACAGTGATACAATTGCCGGTCGGGGTATATAGTTTTGTTTGTGTTCTATAATTAGGCTAGATTGTAAGTACAGTCCATTTTTCAAAATGGAGAACGTTTTAAAAAATACAAACATATATATTTATTTTGCTCTCAACATTGACGTACTATTTTATTGGCATTGTTATTATTATTATTATTATTATTATTATTATTATTATTATTATTATTATTAGCACCGCGTCTTACTACCCATTCGGGTTATACGCACTTACGCTAATGTGTAATGGTAGGGTGATTGTGAGGTAAAATGGAGGACCTACAGTTTAACGTGGAATCCGAACCACGGTGGAGGCCTGACATTCCTCACATTCACAAGATGTATTGTCAGAGGTGAAGGAAGGGTTTGGTAATCATATAAATCTGTGCCGGGACCGAGGATTGAACCCTGGCCACCAGCATAGAAGTCTGACACCTTACCCCTAGACCGCCAGGTCACCCTTATTGGCATTGTTAATATCATCAAGACTAACAGTTGCAGATCACATGACTTGACGTATGGATGTGTGAAAGTAGATCTACTAACCTTTTTAGCTAGGAGAAGGGTCGCCTCCTATAAAAACGGAACAGTAGTGCGCTGATATAATCAGCCTATTCAAAAAGCACTTTACGTAACTTTCCAAATAGTTCACTTAGTAAAAATAGAGAAGACATCATTAAATTTATTTTGATTCACAAACCCGATATATAAAATGTATCGATAAATTGACTACTAAAACTTAATTAAATATGTAGATTAAAAAAAGTGAGTGAATTGATAGTCTTGCCTGGGCGAATACAAGAAGCAAGCGATAAGAGCAGTAGCAATGATGATGTCAAGGAAACGCGAACTCATTAAACTGTTAATAAACTACAAAAAAACTAAACGAAAATATCTCAAGCAAATATCCCCTATTTGGAAAGGGAATCTTTCGTTGAATTTGACCAGTTATATCAACAACAAAAAACACTAAACATTTGTTTTAGCATCGCGTTTTACTACCCATTCGAGCTATACGCTTATGTACCAATTACTCCAATAGTTTTAGGGATTAGGAAGGTTATATTTAAAGGAAGTGTACCCGCATTTTTGTGGAGGGAGAGTGGAAAGTATATCTGACCGAGATTTGAACCTTGATCTCCTAGTCATCGGCAGTCTAGTATACTGCAATAGTAGCGCGTTATACCACACGGCCACCGAAGCGATTCACTAAACATTAAAAAAAAAGGAATAATAATTCCCTCTCTTCCATGCAGAGTACTGTGAACCACTCTATCCTCAATCAATCGGCTATGGTACTTTTTATTTTCAACATCAAAAACACGTCTACTTTTTATTTAACCGATTCCGTGAATTCTGACATCTCATTCACCCCTATAGATGTAATTTAACCCAATCAAAATATACACAATAAACACTGACTGTGGATGTAAAAATAGAAATTGTGAAGACATACACTTCTTTTGTGAGCAAAAATTGTCGAGTCTCACCGCGCGCGAAAATATCAAAATATTTTATCACCACGAGGTACTTCCTTTTAAACAGGAGTTTCTTGGCGCACGTCTTGGGCCTTTGTTTTTATAAAAGCAACATATGTCATGCGTCATGAAAAGGGTAGGAGGAAATGAAAAACAGGGGCCAGGGTTGCCAGTCTCTTCTTTTCTACCACTCGGGATGAATCCGTGTGGTTACCATTTCAGGAACTAATAAAGCGGTAAACAATAAATACCCGACCACAATTAAGAAATGCACTGACCTGACACATTTCAATTGATACCTTATGGTAACCCTAAACACGCGTGGCATAGAGGTTGGTTGCCCTACAGTTTCACCAACGCGGCGACACAAAAGCTGACGCCTGTATAAAATGCCCCATTGAATACGCGCCGCTTCGTCTCTACGTGTGACACTTCCATGTCGATAGTGCATTTGATATTTTCATTTCTCATATCTTCTGACTCAGGCTACAGGCTGTAAACAGTAATGGCTGTAAAAACCTTCTCATTCCTTCATCCACACCTCCCTCACCACTTTCTTTTGTTATCTCACGTAGGTTATCGCTTATTTTCCCCTCAAGATGTAGTGGGATTTTTTTAATTAGTGCTCATTAATGGCAATCTAAAGGAATGGGTATGAGACCTTTTAGGGGAAGTGCCCCGCATTGACTTAAGGATAAAATAAAGAGAAAACTGCACTGCACCCGGCCGGGATTCGAACTTTAACCTTACCGTCACCGGAATTCTGGTATATTGACTTAAGATCACGTGACCACAGGTGCGGGTAATTTCCACTCCCCCCCCCCCCCCNATGGTGCCTTTTAGCATGTGCATGCTGATGCATTTTTCTTAGGATCGAATACTAGTCGTGCCAGCAGACCGGCCACCTACTCAATTAGGAAAAAAAGAACCAGTTTTTCTGATTCACACGTCACCGCGACGCTGCTATTCCCGGAGGGGAGACTGAGTTTGGGAATCCCCTACTGGGTCAAGCGGCGGTAACATACATGGCATGTATGTTCCGTGGTAGCTCGCGTGTGACTGACACTGATAGCAGTTTCTTGTCTCGTGAGTCGTTCAGTACGCGAGTGACTGTGCACAACGCGGAGGAGTGTTTAGAACTTTCATCCGCCTTTACTTTCAACTCGGACTAGGATAATATAAACATAGCAGTTTTTTTTATACCGTGCTATTTTTTCCTTCTTGTAGGTCTTTAACAAGTTGGCTATCGGAGAGGAATCTAGAGATGCAGTGGTAGTTTTGCGATCCAAGTCGGGTCGATTAGACGAAGACTTTCAGTAGCCATCATTTGTGGTAAAGTCTTCTCTTCGGGGTGTGAAGAACCGACTTGTCTTCTTGGGGTTTATTTACTCGTCTTTGTAAAGATCTGTATAGTTACCAGTGTGTGTGTGTCCGTGTGTCCTTCCGTTTATACTTGAAGGTGGATGCTGGGAAACCTAACTCAGGTAATGGATGGTATCTTGTATTCAACACACTTTCTTTTTAACACTGCGTCGTACTACCTGTTCAGGCTATACGCATAGTATGTACTAATTACGCTAATATGTCATGTATGAGGAAATTAAATTAGAAGAACTGTACAAACATTGCTAGGAGGCAGAATGAGAAACCACTCTCAGTACATGTGACTAGGATTCGAACCTTGACCTACCCGACTTCGCTTACAAACCAGACTTAGATTAGCCGGATATTTAGACCCCTTTCCTACTAGAGTGGGTCATTATTACTTTTAAAATATATCATTAATCGGCGTGTGATTTTTGTCGCTACGGCCTATATATAAAACCAAGAGAGTTGCAAACAAAATGGTACGGTGTATCTCACTCACTTTCTCGCTCCTTTACCTTAAAAATGGAGATATTTACCCAGACTTGCACTAAAATAGTGTATCTGCTAATATCTGGTAAACTATTTGTTTTATAAATATATATTTCAAATAAAAGTTGTTTATTTTTAAGACTCCTACAACTTTGTCATGATAAGTTATTTCGTATCTTAAGAGTTACGGAGATATGATTAAGATTGGAAACTTCCTCCTCGGTATGGTAACTATCAAAATAATTTTCATAGGAAAATGAGATTTTCCATTTTGTTTGTAATTTTAAACAGTGCCAAGATAAAAAAAATTCTAATCAAAATTTTTTTTAGCTGATTTTGAGAAAATCGATTATTATTTTTCTTCCACAAGTAAAACAAAGCTGACGTTTAGTGACAATACGTGTCAACATATCATATCACCAATCATCAGCTTCAAGTGATTACACTGCTCTTATGCATCTTGTGTATTGTGTCGTTTGGACATGAATTGTTGTCAAGTTGACTTTTAGATTCTGATCAGAGCAAAATATTTTGTGTAAGATTCTTTTAGTCAAATCTTCAAGTGGACACTACTAAAATGGATGAAGGAATATTAGATTAACTTGATTAAGCGGTCTAGGGGTAAGGTGTCAGACTTCTATACTGGCGGCCGGGGTTCAATCCTCGGTCCCGGCACAGATTTATCTGATTACCAAACCCTTTCTTCACCTCTGACAAGACATCTTGTGAATGTGGGGAATGTCAGGCCTCCACCGTGGTTCGGATTCCACGTAAAACTGCAGGTCCTTCATTTCATCTCACAATCACCCTACTATTACACATTAGCGTAAGTGTGTACAACCCGAACGGGTAGTAAGACGCGGTGCTAATAATAATAATAAACTTAATTAAGAGGAGGAGATTGCAGCCGCAATTTTCACTGGAACACTCGAGAGAATGGATACACCCCATAAATGCCGAGAGGGGTGAATTTGGTGAATTTTGTATTGTATGGCCTGAACTTTTGAAAGATGAAGAGCGTCTCAAAGTGTACACTTAGGATGTAATTAAAGGAGTTTTCTAGCTTTCAATATCTTAAGAAAAAAATAATCTAAATCGAAAAAACTCAAATGTCACTTTCTGATGCCTCAACACATCTGACGAAACTCTGGTTGTCCAGATCTTGGGTTGATGTATGTTACGACACGTTGACACGCATTCTGGCGTCAGATAACACATATATCACAACACATCACGGCAGTGTGAGCACTTCAATATAATTTAGGCCTATTGTGATGGGTTTTTTCACTAAACTGTCATAACACGTGTTAACACAAAACATCAGCGTGGTCTGAATTCGGCAAATTATCGATGAGATTTTAAAAACATGGCTCAAAAGACAATATTTTTTAAAAAAATCAACCTAAATTAGCCAAGTTTGATAAACCTGCAGTAAGCTTATTTCTTTAATATATAATTAATGGGGTACCTGCTCTGGTGGCCGCATGGCTTAAGGCTCTACTCTCGCAGTAGACTAGATTACCGATGACGGGGAGATCGAGGTTCGAATCTCGGTCGGGTGTACTGAGGTTTTTTCCAAAATGGTTTTCCACTCTCTCTCTCTATGCAATCGCGAATACACTTCTTCTAAATATAACCTTCCTAATCCCAAAAACCATTATTATAATTATTTCATAAGCGTATAACCCGAACGGGTAGTAAGACACGGTGCTAAAAAAAATTGATTATTTCACTGCGGACCATAGATTAGGCTAAGAGTGATTACATTTTGAAAAATGTTTAATACAATTTTTATTCTTTAAAAGATAGCATAAAGCCCTGCGCTAGGAGCTATAATACAATACAATTTTAAAAGAAAGCTCATTTTAGAAAATACACTTTTTGAACGCTCAAAATTTTACTCTTTTAATAATGTTATCTAATAGGTACAAATATTGATAAAAGTGGCAGAGATATATCACATTACTTGCCGTATGAATATGGGAAAGTAGATCTATTAACTTTTATATCTAGATAAACTCTCTTGCAGTGAGAATTGGACCGTAGTTGACTAACAGTTTCCATCACATTGTCCTCTTGTGGCGTGAGAAGGAAACTCCAGCAAAGGATTTTCCCTTCTCTAAACTTTGAGTTGTTTTATGTGCAATGCTACTACTATTGCTTATATTACTCCAGCGTGTCTTCAATTCAGGCCTGGTCGGGGTTCGAGTCCCTTTCGTGTTTACTGAAGGTTGACGCATTTATTGATGATAGTCTTGACGGGTAATAAGTTGTGTGTGGTGCAAAGAATAAAATCACGATTAGAGAAATGATCAGTATGTCTATAAATGTGTGGTAAAATTGTTTATTTCTTAATTTAATTTATTAGAGTTATTTAACGTGCATTTTATGAACCGACTGATCATATCAGCACACTAGAATTGCTGTGTGAGAGAGTGAAAGAGCCTACCAATTTTGCCGGGAAAGCTATTTCCACATAACTTCCTGGATTATTTTACTTGCCACGATTTACATGGGACCAACGGTTCTACTTCCCCGTCCGAAGGAAGTTGTGCTACGGATTTTTATTGTTCAAGAAAAACACGTTGACCTCGACTGTATTTGAACATACGAATATCAGGTCTTGAGGCGAGTACTTTACTTCAAGAACACCGAGGTCAATAAAAAAACATTTGAATATTACAGGGGAAAAGGGGGAACTCGTATTATACATATTTTCCAGGACAACTCCATTTTCTTATATGTCAAACCTCATAAGGACCTCGGCAAATTTTATTTTTTAATCGATTTAAATATGACCGATACCTCTTTTAACAATAATCTAAAGGGCATTGTAAAGGTATTATGATTGTCTAACAGGTGGCAGCACTAACCCAATTTAGGTTTAAATTGGAATTTCCCCCCTTTCCCCCTATACCATTAATTTGTAATTGACATCTATACTTTAGTGGAAGGGGGATTGTTTACTTTTGAGTCTCAACCAAAAATGAGACACCTTAGTTTAGGAGCCCGCATGAGGAAAAACCCAATTATTTAATACAACTTTTATCTCCACGAGCACTTTCACACTTGGCGCCCTTCGGTCGCTAGACGTGTGTAGTCACCATAGGAGCGCCCTTCGGTCGCTAGACGTGTGTAGTCACCATAGGAGCGCCCTTCGGTCGCTAGACGTGTGTAGTCACCATAGGAGTTGCTTTCGGTCGACTAGACGTGTGTAGTCACCATAGGAGTTGCTTTCGGTCGCTAGACGTATGTAGTCACCATAGGAGTTGCTTTCGGTCGCTAGACGTGTGTAGTCACCATAGGAGCGCCCTCTGGTCGCTAGACGTGTGTAGTCACTATAGGAGCGCCCTCCGGTCGCTAGACGTGTGTAGTCACCATAGGTGGAAATCTCACGAGCATGTTGTTTTTGGTATAGTCTGATTCCGGCAGCAAGGACCTTCAAAAAAAACTGTTTTGCTTCATCTTTGAGAACATATGTCTAGTGTTACTACCCGTTTCAGTGGCCAAATGGTTTAAGGCGCCACTCTCATGTTAGACTGGCCTGCTGATAACGGAGAGATCGGGGCTCGAATCTCGGCTGGGTCTACATAGAGTGGTTTTTCTTATATGGTTTTCCACTTTCCTGCCACGCAAATGCAGGTAGTTAACCTTTAAAATGCTTTCTTCCTCATCCTTACCCCGTTGGAGTAATGATCATTTATGTGTATAACCCGGACTTGTAGTAAGACACTGTGATAAAAAAATGTTATTGAGAGAGTTGTGAGTTTCTATTTTAACTTGACCATTTGGCATTTCTTCTATGTGTATCTATGTTACGCAATATCTGTCGGATGCGTAAACCAATTTTAACTAATTTTGGCAGAGACTTATTTGTACCAAGTTCGAACGACGTGTGTACATAATTTTTCAAAATGGTGACCGCTCGAAAGGTTTTATGTTTAATAACTCATCTCAAGCGGTTTGATTTCATAATTCTAAGTTATCGATCGAGGACATAGTTTTTTTTTTAATTAACATCTGTTGCGGAACGCACGTCTTAAATCACGTGATTAACGGCTATTCCTTTTGTTTTACACGTTTCCTGCGATTTAGTTGCGTCGCGTTTCCAGGTGAAGGAAACTGCACACTATTTTCATAAATGAAAGTGCTACTCATAAATTGTAAATTAATTATGAACCATGAAACTATGTTTTGCGGATGTAGGGGATTAAGTGAAATCATTTATTTTGTTCATTTTTTTTTGCCTTCGACACACAGTTTCTTTTTACCACCTCTGAACTCGGTGGGAATAATGACATATGGGGGTCCGCCAATAGATGAAACAGAATTTGACTGTCATTAAAGCTAAAATACCACATATCCATACGCCAAGTCAGCTGTCACGCATGGTATATATAGTATAATTCTATAAAGTATTACAATACAATAATGCGCAAGTGTTAACAGTTTTCAATATGGACCTAAAAAAACGTTTGTATTTTCTCAAATAATTTTTTTTTTTTGCACCTTGGCCACAGAGAAGGGTTTGTCTGTGACCTTGGCATATCATCCGTTTTAGCTATCCACATTTAATCCCGCTAGTGGAGTAGGAATGGTAACAAAAATGTATCCGCACTGTCAGTACAACTTTTTATATAAAAAGTGCACAAATACTGACCTGTTCTCGCGTTTCCTACACTCCCACCTTAAGTAACATGCACTTTCTGAACTGATACTATATCAGCACACGACTTATCAACTAACTTAGTTTTTTTAACAAACACAACATCCAGCACCCGGCTGTTAATTCATCACTGTACATGGGGAAACACACATTTCACCAATGATAATTATTTCGACCGTGCCTGGAATAGAACCCGGAACCCTTATCTCAATAGGCTAACACGCCACCAACATGGACATTTTATTATATTAGTACAGTATTGACACTTATTATATCTAAAAATTGACACTTGCATATCACATTACTTGACTTATGGATACATGAAAATTTGGTTCTGTACATTTCTTTTTTTTAACTGTCAAAGAAATTTCTTCCAATCTCAATCGGAGTGTAGCTAACGAGAGTTATATTGGTTCGCGTTTGTTTCCAGACGGCAGTTTGGACCCTGCGCCTTCCAGAAGGTCTCCGTGGCTGCAGTCCCGGGTTCAAGGCCTGGTGCAATCCCTGCATGTCCAGCAGAGGCAGTGGCGCTCTAACCAGCGGGGGGCCAACAAGTGGCGCCAGTACGTCCCCGCGCCGCTGCGCCGCCTCAAGCGTCTGTTCAGCACAAACTCCGAGCCCGACCTGCTCGTGGATGACGACTGGGACTTTGGTGCCGGCCCTGGCGAGCCTCAGGGGAGCGGCTCTGATGGGGATGAAGTAACGGCGTACAGCGCGGAAAGGAAGGTGTCTGGGAGTCTCCACCATGAATCGGAGGAGGACTTCCAGTGGACGCAGAGCGGCACGGCGAGCAAGCTGCAAGAGCCCAACAAGCAGTACTACGTACTGACTCCGGAAAGCGACGCTGGCTCGAGCGGGGGGGACGGGATGACCCAATGGAGGAGGAGCAGGTCGGACGCCGACAGTGACAAGGCGGGTGTAGAAGCCGGGGCCGCCGTCATGGCGTCACCTCAGGATAACCGCGGGGTGTCACCCGATGACCACCTAGGAGACGTCGCTCACGGGTGTCCAGGTCGTCCAAGAAAACGCGCTCAGTGAGATAAACATTCCTAGTTCCTTGTGTGATATTCCTGAACAAAAAGTTGTGCCAAATCTAATTTTGACGTCGCCGGAAGTAGTAGAAGAATCTCGACAAACCACGGTTTCATCGGTGGCGTCTACCGCGCGTTCTAACCACGTTCCTGTTGCCCACGTCTTGCCCCCAAGCATCATCTTGTCCAAGAGCGTCATGCACAACCCCAGCATCGTCTTGCAGCAGCCGGATCAGACGTCGTCCGAAGAGGACGCCAGGTCGAAAAGTGACTTGGGTCAGCTGCACCTGAAGTTGCACGCCGCCGAGATGGTCCCCTCTCGCAAGTCTCCGGTCACCGTGCAGGAGTGGGTCGACTCCTTGCCTCTCTCCGTCAATAGGTGAGTCCACTACATTCTGCTCTTTTTGGCAGATAGTTAGGGGTCGTCCATAAACCACGTGACGCTGTCGAGAGCAGGGCAGGGGGTAGCTCTAATGTCTACATGATGCTACCTGGGCAAGAGATTGGTACATCACACTGCTACTTACTAGTTGTAATGTTGGAAAAATAATATTACTGTTCATATTTTGAAATCATTTATATTCAGGATTGAAAGTGGATTCTGAATAGTATTAAATCTGAGCCCCTCTTTTTTTTTAAGTGTCACAAAAGTTTCCCTGTGAATTAACAACACGCTTGATGGAAAGGCTATGTAACACAGATTGGAGGGGGTAGGGGTGAGGGATTATGCTAAATGTCGACTTGGTGCTACATGAGAGGGAGGGAGGGGGTAAAAAAGCAAAAGAGAAAAACGTGTGCTGCATGATTTATGGATGACCTCCTTAGGTGACCTGCTTTACCAACTCTACATTGATGGGTCACTCGACACAGTATGAACAATACACGTTTTAATTAAAATAAATTGTACAATCTAGGTCATTACTGAGTGGGGGTATTTTGGGATATAACAATTTTTTTGTTTCCATGGCACCATACTACCTGTTCGGCTTATATGCTTATGTACTAATTAACGCTAATGGTTTTAGGAATTGGTAAGGTTTTATTTATATGAAATGTACCCACATTTGCATGGAGAGAGAGAGAGTGGAAAACCATTTTGGAAAAACCACTCTTAGTACACCCGACCGAGATTCAAACCTCGATCTCCCTGTTATCGGCAGTTTAGTCTACCGCGAGAGTAGCACTTTAGACCATGCGGCTTTAGACCCAAGCAAGTAATATAGGCCTAACTATTTGAGAATTTAACTAGGTTTTTTCTTTAAAAGTTTATTTTGTTCAAATAAAGTCTTTTTTTTTCTATAAAAGCTGTAAAAATAATGAAGTTAACTTGTGTTTCCTTCTGTCCCACTATAATAATGCATTTTTTAATTCAATATCTAGGCTTGTAGACTACAGTAATGAAGTTTTTTTTTTAATCACTACATGTACAAAGCCAATATTTAAAAAAAACCTTTAAATTATATTTCAAAAGGGATTTATTGCTAAAAAAAAAAGTATTGCCATTCCCTGTTGGGAACTTAATCATGCTCCACTACAGGTATAAATAATTACTGCTTTCTCCAAAATAAATTTCTGTGTAATGCCCTGATTTAAAATAATAGATATTCCTATTTAAAATAACTTTGCTTTCAAAGTCTTAAAATTAATCATTTGAATACTAGAAAAGAAGACCGAAGATCATAATTTAATTTTATTATTTAACTACCTTGTTGCTTTATAATGGGTAAACAATATGGTTATAGCATTTTAAATTTCATTGTGCCAAACTTTTCACACACAAAATTTCATCTTTAACAATTCCGATGGTGTCGGGAAGTTTTAATAATATGTAACATTATATGAATACCAAAGTAAATTAAATGCTATATACAGTCAATTTGCCACTGGAGTAGTGTTAACCGACCACTAGCAAAAGCTACCAAATTTACTCCCATTATATCTATTCACCAAACCATATGATTTGAAAGACCATGTGTTGATTGATTGTCATTTTTGGCGATCAAAACTTTCACAATAAACAATTCAAAACTTTCACAACAAATAATTTTTCTCTAATTACCGGTATGTTTTTCTTTTAACCATTTTTGCATCTTCTGCTAGCTGTAACAGGGAAAACAGGGAATACCTGGAATAGTCAGGGAATTTTTGGATGACAGGAAAACAGGGAAAAATCAGGGAATTTAACTAAAAATAGGGAAAAGTCAGGGAATTAAAAAATATGTATAAAATATCCCATTAATTTTGCAACTAAACACTAAAACAAAAGTTAATAATACCTAAATAAAATAACATTTTCATTTTTTAAATAACTGATTAAACCGTTTATGTTTATTAAATACAAACTTTTTTATATGTGATCAATAATAAATAAAACAAAAGTCATCATCCACCATTAAAACTGGAAAAAAGTAGGCAGGGAAAATTGAAAAATGTCGCCAGGAAAAGTCAGGGAATTTTGTAAAATATGTTTTGTAGCCACCCTGTGTAAGTTTACCACCACTCCTATGGGGAATAGACTATGCCAATAAATTATTATACCTGCTATATAAATAGTTATCAGATTATTTCCATTGGTTTTACTATCAACACGGTACAATGTGGGCACATAATGACTTGATTACTTTTATTTTATAATACAATATCCCCTACATTTTGATGGTAGATAACTAGTACAGGGCTCACAAGTGACTAATCAATTAGTATCAGTTTCAACTAGTATGAACTAGATAAATTGTGACAGACTTCTTTTCTCAACCAATCATTCTTCATGGGTACCATGATTAATACAATTTAATCCGCCGATTATGAAACTTTACATCGCTATGTTGACAATTCTTCAACCGAATAAAAAATGTCCTTGAAAGGAATTGGACAGGTCATTGAGGATAGTTATTGTTCATTTACTGGTTAAGTCTTTCCAAGGTGTTTTTGTGTGCCGCATTAAAGGCCCTACTATCAGTCCGGACTATCAGCCTTTTCTTTTAATTAATGGGATAGGGATTAGGAAGGTAGAATATGGAGTAAATGTACCTGCATTTGTGTGGAGGAGGAGTGGCCAATGATTCAGATTAAAACAACTTAAAACATGGTGGCTCCAGACAGGGAAAATCTTAAAAAGTCAGGGAAAACAATTAAATGTCAGGGAATTTGATCAAAAATAAGGAAAAGTCAGGGAATTTAAATGCTTGACTTTCCATGCACCTAAATATTTAAACAAAATTGAGAGATTTTGTTTCTCTATGCTAACAAAAATTATTTTCAAGATATTTCACCCTTAACATGAGATGGTTGTACAAAGTTGGTTTTACACCACACTTACACAGGGATACAAATAATGTCTAAAACATTAAATACTAGGAAAAAACTTACAAGAATGTTGATGTTTAGAAGCTTTGCACTTTTAGAAAATATGTGATCAATATATAATAAACAAAAAAACTTCAAATCACAAAAAAAAAAAAATGAAAAAAAATTATTATTTAGGGTTGTTTGAAAATCTGGCAAAGTTGGGGACTTTCATAATAAAATCACCCTGTCAAAGTATATGGCAGGGATTCAAACCCGGTTGCTCCATCGTCTATAATTAAGTCTTAATGCAACTCCTTAAACAAATATATGAAGGTAAAGTGTGTAGGCCATATAAGATGTGGCTAAATGTTGTAGACAGTTGTTTTCTTGTGATTGACCTACATATCAAGAAACACACATTTCCCTTTGTGTTCACAAAGATGGGTCAGCTTCAATGGCTTCAACAAGCTTTAGCTATCAATCAATCAATCAATCAATCAACCATCAACACACTTAATTGATTTCCATTAAGGTTTTCTTAACTCTTTCATGCAAATTCGGGTGCATTTCTTCTCAACAGCAGGGTTACCACACACCTGGAAAACTCAAGGAATTATTTTGTTTCTTGAAAGTAAGAAAAAAACAGGTAAAACACAGAGACGTTTACAATCAAACTAATGAAAATTCTGTAATAATTGTAAATTTGAATCATTTAGTGTGTATAACAAAAAAAAAATTGTACATAGGAAGATCAATTAAATTAAATATATCTCCCTGTCCCCTAAATATCTCTAGCCACTTTTGAAAACTGGGTAGTGTAACGACCGTATATTATATTTCCCCATCAAGCTCAAATAACCATCTTTTAAACACCAATTATTTGACTTCACACAAGTCAATTTGATCAAAATTGAATTGAATTATTCTATTCTTCAATCCAAGTTGTCTGGAAAAATGAAAATTCCTCTGGAAAACACACATACTTTTGCAAAATCTAGTAAAAATACAGGAATATTTGTTAATTTGGGACATTAAATTGAAAGCTTAAAAACATGTCTTTGGATGTACGAAAAAGTGAACTGAATAACTAAGCATACTGTTTCAATATTATTATTATCACCGCGTCTTACTACCCGTTCGGTTTATACGCCCTTACGCTAATGTGTAATGTGGTAGGGTGATTGTGAGATGAAATGAAGGACCTACAGTTTAACGTGGAATCCGAACCACGGTGGAGGCCTGGCATTCCCCACATTGACAAGATGTCTTGTCAGAGGTGAAGGAAGGGTGTGGTAATGAGATAAATATGTGTCGGGACCGAGGATTGAACCCCGGCCGCCAGCATAGAAGTCTGACACCTTACCCCTAGACCGCCAGGTCACCATATACTGTTTCAAACATGTCTTATTACCTCTTGAATAAATAAGGATTGTGAAGCGACATAAGATATATTTCCCCGTCAATATGAAATCATCCGATTTTAAACATAAGTTACATTACTTCACACTTAGTCACTCTGATGAAAAATGAATTCTTATTACTCCTTTGTTCAATCTAAGCCGCCCGGGAAAATGGAAACTCCTTTTAGGACACCTGGAATACTCTAATCAGGGAATTTGGTAGTAATAAAATAGTGGAAACCCTCATACTGACTTTTTTTTTCTAGCTATGTAAATCTTTATAATGGACTAGCTTTTGCCCGCGGCTTCACTCGCGTTAATGTTTATTTTTTCAATAAATTCAGGTTGTCGGTCGACACAGGAAGTATGAAAATAAAAACAATGAACTTATTCAGGTTGTTGGTCAATAAAGGTAGAGATAAAGAAACATACAAACTACACAATATAAATAAGGATTATACTCATGTTTCCGTATCGATTTTGTGACAGGACTTAGTCGTAAAAATGAGTGATATTAACAGTTTGAATAGGAAACGTGATGTATATCGCAGAACTTTTACAAAAGCAACAAATTCACTAAAAGCGTTGTTGGAGATGGAACAAATGGATATAATCGCGATCCAAGGGAATTATACGTTGCTGGAAGAAAAAGCTTAAAGTATGTTTTTTGTAATCAAAGTACCGTATTCAAATCCACAATTATTAAATACGGACCAACTGTTACGCATAAAAGTTCGTCGGCGTTCGGTTTGAATTTCTGCATGAACGATTCTTCTCGCCTGCGAATGTTGTGTGTAGTTTCTGTTACTCTAATGGTTGCCTGCCGCTGGGCTTGTTCTTCTAAACGGAGCTGCGTTTAAAGGGGCGTCTCAGTAGCTCTCAAAGCTCTCTGGTGTTCAGATTGCTCATCTAAACGGAGCTGCGTTTGAAGGGGCGTCTCAGTAGCTCTCAAAGCTCTCTGGCGTTCAGCTTGCTCATATAAACGGAGCTGCGTTTGATAAGGAGTCTCAGTAGCTCTCAAAGCTCTCTGGCGTTCAGCTTGCTCATATAAACGGAGCTGCGTTTGATGAGGAATCTCAGTAGCTCTCAAAGCTCTTCAGCGTTCAGCTTGCTCATCTAAACGGAGCTGCGTTTGATGAGGCTTCTCAGTAGCTCTCAAAGCTCTCTGGCGTTCAGCTTGCTCATATAAACGGAGCTGCGTTTGATAAGGAGTCTCAGTAGCCCTCAAAGCTCTCTGGCGTTCAGCTTGCTAATCTAAGCGGTGCTGCGTTTGATAAGGAGTTTCAGTAGCTCTCAAAGCTATCTGGCGTTCAGCTTGCTCATCTAAACGGAGCTGCGTTTGAAGGGGCGTCTCAGTAGCTCTCAAAGCTCTCTGGCCTTCATCTTGCTCATCTAAACGGAGCTGCGTTTAAAGGGGCGTCTCAGTAGCTCTCAAAGCTCTCTGGCGTTCATCTTGCTAATCTAAACGGAGCTGCGTTTGAAGGGGCGTCTCAGTAGCTCTCAAAGCTCTCTGGCGTTCATCTTGCTCATCTAAACGGAACTGCGTTTGAAGGGGCGTCTCAGTAGCTCTCAAAGCTCTCTGGCGTTCATCTTGCTCATCTAAACGGAGCTGCGTTTGAAGGGGCGTCTCAGTAGCTCTCAAAGCTCTCTGGCGTTCAGCTTGCTCATATAAACGGA
>CABEEJ010004344.1:0-65864 GCA_901482245.1 Timema douglasi
AATTGCTTTCTTCAGTTACCGTCAATTGGGGGCTGGCGCTGAAGCGACTCTTCACTTCCTACGACCATTGACCGGGCCCTTAAATTATCGACGTAAATGGTGTATGCAACTAAAAGGAGCTATGTGAATCGTACTTATGACATAAGACTTTTCCGTTTTGGATTATAATATTGCTTTATCTTGTTTATCACGTTTTACAAATAGATTTTATTAAGATACAAAGATAGCTACAAAAATGTGAAAATAATAGTTTAGTTTTATATCTGATTCAGTAAGAGTTTACAATTAACTATTGAGTTCATAAGAGAATGACCTGCAGCTGTGGTCGCATAGTCTAATGCATTACTCTCACAATAGACCGGACTGCTAGTGATGGAGGGATCAGGGCTCAAATCCCAGTCAGGTGTAAAGAAGGTATTTTTCCCAAATGATTTCACACTCTCCCTCCATAAAAATGTCGGTAAATTATAATATGTATACCTTCCTTATTCCTATTTCATTAGTGTTAATAATATATGCATATAGCCTAAACAGGTAATAAGATACGTATTTGTATGTATAACAAAAGGAATTAGGTGTTAAGCTGTTATTGCACTCATTAAAAAGAGCTAAACTCGTTACTTGACACAAGTTAAGGATACGTTCCTGAATAAAATTGCATGTTAACATAAAATTGTGAAAACGATGGTAAATAAGTAACTTAAAAAGGTTTTTAAATTATTTTAAATTAAGGCTGTGTCAAATTGATTCGGCTTTTTAGCAAATTTATGGTTTTTGTTGTTGTTTATCGACGGAGAAATAGATTACCATCTAATTTGTGTGCCATTGTTCAAATGAGTTGACCAGGCTCACTGAAAACACTCTTAATGGTTCCTGACGTTTCATATGCCCCCAAAATAAAAAAGATGGGGTTTATATTTTTGGCTCTACCTGGGGCTATGGTCGAAACTGTTTGATGTAATTTATTTAAATTTAATATCTAGAGGTTACATTGTCATACCTCTAGGTCAAATCGTGATTTGAAGCCTAGGTCTAAAATCGATTCTAGTTTACTAATGAATTATAATGAATTATCTTTTCCAAATTCTGAATTCAAAACAAAATATCTCTAATTATTTTGTTAAAATTGGGTATCCTTGAACTGTTTTATATGATAAACGCACTGTAGAGTTGTTTTTCCGGAGGAAAATTTATTTAATGGTTGGTTTTATTACCAATGAAACATTTAGGAATATTTGAAATTTTTGGAAAATTACTCTTTAGTTCGAAATAGTTATACGAGGAGCTCACATTTTAAATAACATTGTATGATGTCTTTTTTAAAATTTGAGATTAGTTTACTGCTAACTTATTTTTTTATATTTGACCTTTATATATTAGTAATTACATACGATTTGGTCGTTGTATTTATTCAACTATAAACGTGTCTGGTACCATCGAGAGAAGTTGATAATATTCTGCCCAGGCTCTCTTCAAGCCCTACCACCTTCCCCTAAGAATTCACATATCCATGTTATAGCTGCTGACCTGTTCTTGTTTTATTGTTTGCAGAGGAGGAGTTGGATGAGTTCAACATCCACGTGGCGCGCCACCGGCCAGAAGAGTTGACCAAACTCGCCAAGACAACCAAGTTTACACGGAAAGAGATCCAGCTCATGTACAGAGGATTCAAGCAGGTGAGATCAGTTTACATTTTGAGAATAGTAAAAATTGCATCATAAACCTCGTGGCTTAAAGATAAGAGTGTAAGGGAACGTGAGAAAATACCGGTTTTATGCATTTTTTAAAAAAAATTTTCCCAAAAATAAATCAAACTTAGATCCAGTACAAATATAAAGTTTAATTTTCTTCACACATTAATATTAACAGTTGTTGAATATATGTCATAAATATAGTGGTATTAGATGATAAACTTTTTAAATGAAGACAAAAAGTTTTCATTAAATTCCAGGACCCCCTTGACAGATATTCAAGAAATGTTGAGGTCACCATGTGAAACATATTAAACTCTATGTTTGTTCTGGAGAATTATTTGATTTATTTTGACTAAAAAATATGGTACAATAAAAATTGAAAAAATTACTCGTGTTCCCTATACTCCCACCTGAAGGCTTTTAGTTTTATCAATATGTTTTGTTTTACATGAGTATATGGTAAATGTTGGCCATCGTAGGTGAGTATTCAATTTTATAAACAAATTGCAATCAAAAGAAGAATCGAATCATCTTGGGTGTGACATCAATTATTATTATTTTACTTTTGTGCGAGTGTCTTTCTACTTCTCCGGGCAGTCCATATATTTTAAATAATGGGATAGGGATGAGGAAGGTAGAATTTTGAGGAAATATAACTACACTATCGTGGAAAATAACTCAGTAGAAAAGCTAAATATATCTTGCCATAATTTGATCCCCTGACTTCCCTGTTTCAATCAAATCAGTATATAACATGATTGATAGCATATATATTCACTCACCGCTGTTAGTAAAGGGAAAAACCTATCTTTATATCACGACAAAAATAATTTGGTTGTCAACAACTAACGCTACCTGAATATTACTTAATTGGAACAATGAAAAGCTAACCCTGAGATTTAAGATGCTCATTAACAGAAGTCTAAGGAATTTATTGGGCGTGTCCAAACGTAATGCCAAATGGAGAGTTTTGGAAGAAAACCAACAAGATGCCCATCCAACCAGAGATTAGACGTTGTAAGTGGGGATGTCTCTGCTTCACTCTCCAGGGATGCCAAGATAACGTCTCAAGAGAAGCTCTATGGGTGTATTCCTGAGTACATTCATAGCCATCTCGAATGGTTAACCCGTTTAACTTTGCAGAGAAGGCTATTTGAGATGTTCAAGAATGGATTCAGGAATACAAACCCTCGTATGTGAACAGCAAGGGCGCCAACGTCGTGCTAACTTGGTAGAGGACTATCTACGAAGAAGGCAGAAAACTTGGAAAGTCATCAGATGAACTCAAAATTGGGATAGAGAATAGATTAGAGTGTTGAAGATTTGTTGCGGCCCTATAACATTAACCAGTTTTTGTATGTTAATAATGTGAAATCTCAAATACATATATTATATATAATTAGTTGGGTGACCTGGCGGTCTAGGGGTAAGGTGTCAGACTTCTCTGCTGGCGGCCAAGGTTCAATCCTCGGTCCCGACACAGATTTATCTGATTACCAAACCCTTCCTTCACCTCCGGCAAGACATCTTGTGAATGTGAGGAATGCCAGGCCTCCACCGTGGTACCATTACACATTAGCGTAAGTGCGTATAACCCGAACGGGTGGTAAGACGCGGTGCTAATAATAATAATAATAATAATAATAATATAATTAGTTATCTATGGTTATTGTTGGGCTCTTCTCAAATTATAGGAATTTCAAGAAACATTATCTCACGGCTACCGCGTGGTCATTTTCTAATTTGTTCGTCAGTTACAATATTATAAATAAGATACCCATTACTTATTTAGTTAGTGAATTTTTAGGACCAATCTAGAAACATCATAAAGAACTAAACAAGGGTAGCCGTGATTAGCCCTAAAAAAAACTAGACAGCATGAGAAGCTGAAATATGGGATTACTAACAAATATCATTGCCATATAGTAGAACCAGTAGGCCGTGTTTTATGAATGCAAGAAAAATAAAATATTAGGCCTAATAAATAATTGTATACAAACTCGTAATTAAATAATTGAATCATTAAATGATTTTAAGAACCTATTTCTTTTTATCAAATAGGCTGTAACAAATTCGCTATATAGCAATGAAGCAATTTAAGATAATTTTATCACGTTGTTTGTGTAGATAGTTATTCGACGTAAATAGCTTGTTGTTTTTTTCATCACGTCTTACGCCCATCCATGTGAATGATACAAATAACTTAGCTACCTAATTTTAATAAAGCTCGAAAACTATAATCATCACTAAAAAGATTAAAAGCTCCAAGGACACACAAAATGTTCATTATATGGAAGTGAAATTAATTTTTTGAGATAACTACTTTTTCAGTTTTTTGAATTAAGAAAATTTACTCCCACAGAGTAAAACATAATATGACTTTATACCTTCCATGTTTCCATCATGCCTCTCCTACAATCAGTCACAGCCTCGTGTCAAACATCGTCTATCTTTGACAGTGGTTTGCGTTCAGACAATCAGTCACAGCCTCGTGTCAAACATCGTCTATCTTTGATAGTGGTTTGCGTTCAGACAATCAGTCACAGCTTCGTGTCAAACATCGTCTATCTTTGACAGTGGTTTGCGTTCAGACAATCACAAACAGATATGGGATATAAAATACACATTGTTCATATGTATTCATTCATCCATAGCTATATTCACTTCAATCTTTATCGTTTTCAATGCTAAATGGGTGAAATTATGTCTTCTGACATTTCATTGTAAACAGTCTCTTTTGAAGGAGAAAATATAAACAAAGCGTCTTTCTATTTATGAGTGCGCCTGTTAGGGATGAGGAAGGTAGAATTTAAAGGACGTGTACCAATATTTTCGTAGAGGGAGAGTGGAAAACCACTTAGGATTAGTCACCCTCTATACACCCGACTAGGATTCGAACCCTAATCTCTTCGTCATCGGCAGTCTAGTATGTTGTGTGAGTGACGCTTTGGACTAGTTTTTCTCGAACTTTTCTCAATATTGTATCACTTATTAGACGTTCGATGCATATTAAGTGGTGAATCCATGATGATATTCCTCCACTGCTCCCCCATCCTCCTCTTACGCGAACATAACTAAACTTATTAAAACCTATACTTTAATGTATCTGACTTCTGAGAATGACAATGACGTAAGATGTAATGGTGGCCACCCGACGTAAGAACGGCTTTCGTCTGATGCACGTGGCTCTGATTCGCGTCTGGTGCGTTGTAGCAAGTCACACCTTTACCCACCTTCAAGTTGTAGCCGACGCCGCTGGCGCGTCTGGTGCTCGAAGCTTCAACCCTCTTCCACAAAGATCCATTACGTCATAGACCATATCACAGTCTCGTAACGCGAAAAACCCCTTCCGGCAGATACCCCTCACATCTGATTATATGGCGGTATATTGGCAGAGGACGCTTCATCGTCTTGTTAAAATGTAAGAATATAAAATTATTGTTTTGGCAACTTAAACTCTAAATTCCTTTTCGGCCTAGTAATTAATTTTTATATTCAAATAATCATGATCGTCTTAAAATAATTATATTGTTCCATGTTTTGTCTGGAAACGAGCATAGACTTATTTAAAATGGTAGCTCTTTCTATTCAGGATATTTAAATAAATAATTTAAAATATTTTATCTTGGAAATTATCCTGAATAATACGAAGGATTCTTATTTCTTGATAATTAACTTATGGTTTTCTATTTGAAATAATTAATTTAGAATATTTTGTCTTGGAAATTATCTTGAATAATTGAACTTATTTATATTTCTTGCAAAATCAACTATTTGGTTTGCTAATTGAACTATGGAATTTAGAATCTTTCGTCCTGAATAAGATTGAAAGATTTATCTTGCTTGTTTAAATCATCCACTAAATGGTTTACTATTTTAAATAAGAAATTTAGAATATCTTGCCTTAGAAGTTATCTTGAATAGTTTGAAGTGTTATCTATCTTGCATAGTAAACTAAATAAATTAAAATCCTTGGTTATTTATAGTTTATATAACATGATTTAGAGTCCTTGCTATTAAATTATATAATATATTATACTTGTTATAAGTTTAGTGAATTGCAAGTCGTTAATCTCTTAGTAGTACAAAAGTAAATAATTAGGATGAGACATAAATATTTCTAAGTCCAAATTATTTCTTTATGGGCGTGACTAATTGCAAGGTCCTTTCGACCAATAAATTATTATTATTTATGATCACTGATGTTGATTAATCTTTAATATCACCTTGAATTATATTGACTGATTAATGAATTTTTTTTAAAGGGTTAACCTTTGTTCAATCCTTTCTGGTTGAGAGTATTATTAAATAAATAACTTTTCTTTCATTAAAGATCCCTTGGGGTTAGAAATATTCACATATTTTTTTGTAAATAATTCCTTGACCTTAACGGGACATTTTGTTTTTATATATATAAACTTTAAAAAATTCAACAATTATAAATCTCACACAACTAAACAAAATATAAAAATAAACATTTTATTGAGGGAAAAACCAGAATGTTTATATATTTTATGATAGCTCCCGTCATGTATCCAATAATTAAAATAAATGACAGAAACAAATTTTTGTCCCACTAAGGATAAGAGATTATTTACAAAAAATTATATGAAAATTTCTAACCCCAATAGACCTTTATATTGATATTTTATATATTTATATTTTTACAGCTTCAACAAATTTTGTTATTGCTTAAGACTTACTAATAATTAAACTACGTAAACATTCTATCTTCTATTAAATATCAACCTTTGTCTTCCTGGAAACCCCGTGCTACTTATATTATTCTCTTTTTCTGTTTTTTTTTTTGCAAGGATACTGATTGGGTGGCATTGGAATATGGACAAATATATTATTGTATAATATGTTCTAATAGCATTGTCCTGTCAGCTCACTCTGTATTTTTGCTATTTTTTATTGTGCTTAGGTAACTTATCTATATATTTGTATGTCTCCTTTTGGTCCTGGGAGATAAAAAGGGGTTACAGTATTTGCGTACCTTTTGTTTACTCTGAAAGGCAGTACGGTTACCTTACTTTATTCCACTATGGTATAGCGTATAATATAGAACGATAGTGTAATCCATCAAGATAATACTGCTACAATTCAGGGTAAGTACAATGTAAGTGTTTATCAAGCAGTAAAAGACAGCATTTTTACTATACTTTGTTTCTTATCCACATTTCACAAGTAATACTACTTGTGATACAAAGTATTGTCTTAGCTGACTTATCCTGTCAACCATGTACTCCTTAGCTTTTCCACATAATATTTTTTCCTGTGGTCTTGTCCACCAACCACCATTGCAGACATCATTTGAAAAACCATGCTTTACCCCAGTAATGGGAATCCTACAGCATTTAGGCCGCATGAGGCCTTTTGAGGGGGTTGGTGCGGCCTTTTCGCATATTATTTTAATTATGTGCCTTCATCTTTTAACTATACATTCTCAAACTCAAATTGTATGCCATCAATATAATAAAATGAAGGGCTTTGTTAACTGTTAAGATGTCTAGATTGTACAACTCCATTCTTTAATGATTTTTAACTAAACTTTATAATCCATATTAATTACGGATATACCCGCCTTGGTGGCGTAGTTGGCTAACGCGCTAATTGTGTTGAGCCCGGCTGCTGAGGACGAGGAGATCGAGGTTCGAATCTCGGTCGGGTGAACTGGGTTTTATCCGAAATGGTTTTCCACTCTCCTTCCACGCAAATGCGAGTTCACTTACTATAATTCAACCTTCCCAATTCCTAGTCCATTAGCGTAATTAGTACTTAATGCGTATAGCCCGAACGGGTAGTAAGACGCGGTGCTAAATAATAATAATTGCGGATATATATGTATTTTAAGTATGATTGTACAATACATATCTACGGTTAAATTTAAAAACTAACCAAGATTCAGAAAGCCGAGAAAAAGTGGTAAAACTTTAGCTGTTCATAATTATTTTTTAAGCGATGGATTCTTTATTTTTTAAAAGTGTTCCTTTATGAATATATAATAAATACATAAAACTTGAAATTTGTTCTGAATGAATAAAAAGGAAGGTTGACTAAAAACCGTTAATTCTGCTATAGATTCCTAAAAAGATATTAATTTATATGTTTAGTAAAGTGATTTTTTTTTTTGCATGATTTATTTTACATGAATTGTGTGGCCTTATGAGGAAGCCTTGAAGTGACATTTGGCCTTCCCATTCCAAAAGGTTCTTCACTCCTGCTTTAGCCCATTCGACCACCAAAGAGGGTGTTGTGTACTAATTTTAATTAAACCATGTCTACGCTGATATATTTAATACTTTTATTATGTTGTGTTGTTTTAATTGGCTAGCTTCTGACTCTGATTTCAGGAATGTCCAACAGGAATGGTGGACGAGGAGTCCTTCAAACACATATTTTCTCAATTCTTCCCTCAAGGAGGTGAGTACATTTTGTTTACATAGTCAGTATTTTTCTTTGTTTTCTTATTGGTCCGTGCAAACCAGTACAGAGGTCCACTCACTTGCTAAAATCTTATGAAATAATTATAATAATTGCCGGTGGAAATAAAATATTGTTATTGAATTTACATATTTAAGTTTTTTATCATTGATTTAGGATACGCTAGTTTGGTTAAGAAAGGGCTAACTTTATCTGAGCGCTTTGTGTTAACATAATTTTAACAAACTAATAAAGTAGCTGGAAAAATCTTTCAGCGGAACTATTTAAAGAGAGTAGTTAAAATAACTTCTTCAACACATTAAAAGCTAGTGAAATTATGTCACGAATTTGACTGATGACGCTTATATATAGATTAAATGTGTATGCTTTGTTAGTTAAATACGCTAATTAATTTTTCTCTATGCACCAGCTTTGTAACATGGAAGCACCAAAATACAGAAATGATTTTGTAATATAAAATTTTGTTTAATTGAACTTAACTTATATCGTTTATGTGTTATGGCCACTAAGGAAAATAGTGGCAAAAATTTTATTTTAAAAAAAACTTAAAAACTTCATTATTCGATTTAAATTTTAAGTATTTATAGTAAATTTCCGACTCCCTAGCTCAGTCAGTAGCGTGTCTGTCTACTGAGCTAAGGGTCCTTGGTTATATTCTCGGCACTGCCAAAAAATGTATCATTGGTGAAATGTGGGTTCACCTTTTCACTGTAATGAATTAACGACCGGGGGACTTTATCTTAAGTCAGATAATAAGGTATAGGAAGCTATGACAGGCCTATCAAGGCTTGAATAAAAAATTGACCCAGGTGACAGCCTGGAAACATTATAGGTCAAACACTCCCAATATACCTATTTGTAACCAAATCGTTTTGACCATTCTAAAAATACTTCCAGTTTTTGAAAAAACATACTTCAGTAAATTACCCATAACTGAGTTTATTCCCCTAAAACAATATGAAACTAAGTCAGCAAGTAACGGTCAGTTCGTTCTAACCATTAGTAAGTTGAGTGAACCATAACTATAATTGCACGCTAAGACTTTTGATTGGGTCAGATGTAGCTAAAATATTAGTATGATTTAGTAAGAAATGTGGAAGATGCACCGCTCACAACAACTTCGTTCTTACTGGACAATGACACATTGATTGCTGAACATTGGCTTAAATTACATCATTTAAAAAACTGAAGCTATCTCTCTGGACACATTGATTGCTGAACATTGGTTTAAATTACATCATTTAAAAAACTGAAGCACCTGATTGATGAATCCATTTCCTTCTCGCTCTGGAGCGAACGTCTTAGTGATGGATTTTAAGGGTTCTTGGTTCTGGACCGCGTGCCTGAAGTGGACCAATCACAGAGCTGTAGAGATTTAGGATAACTAACAGAGTAAGAACTCTGGTGATCTTGAATAACACCTGGAAGGCTAGGGATGGAATCCCGACTGGGTACGGGAGAGTATCTATTGGATTCCTTTTATTACTCCAGACAAAGGTTAGTTCAACACCGTAAACTTCACGTGTACCTTCTATACCAAGGACGGCAAATCTATGGCACGCGAATAATATTTGAGTGGCACACCGGAAAATAAAACACTAAATAAAAAATTTCCAATGTTTATCAATTTTTGAAGTCAATAATATTTCAACACCCATATCTTTTAATGTAATGTCACAATGAAATTTATTAAATCAATGGTTAGAAATCGGCTATGTTTGTACTTAAGTGCTTGTGTGTATCTTGTGTGCTGTTTAAGATAAGTTATGAGCCAAATATTGTTTTGGAATTGTTTATTTATATTTTGTTTTTATTTGTTTTATTTTGAACTATGTTTACTGTGTTTTTTGGCGCTAAGAAACTTGGTTTGTTGCCTATTGTGCGCATTTTTGGCGGTCTAAAGCCCGCCGCACATTGGACGCAGGGCAGGCGCAGCACAGTAAGAGGTTTCTGCAAGGCACCACACATTGAACACAGTCCTGGCAGAGGGCAGGCACAGCACAGGAATAAGTTTCTGCAAGGCACCACACATTGAACACAGTCCTGGCAGAGGGCAGGCGCAGCACAGGAATAGGTTTTTGCAGGTCACCGCAGATTTTTAACGATTCAGGGAGCTTTCACCCAGTAGTACAAGAAGACCTGATATGGCGTGTGAATTAGAGGAACTTCTGATAGATTTGGATTCCGAGTCAGACTCTGAATTAAATAATTTAATTTTATTCTACTCTCTTAGTGAAAAAAGACGATTTGGAAAAGTGAGTACATGAAAAAAAGAAAGACCCACGGTGAGTTCATGTTATCATCGGAAGTTCCAGACAATGTTTTTAGGGAAGCATACCGATTGGATAGAATTCAGTTTGATGAAGTTCATCATCTCATTGAAAATGACACCACAGGGAAAGAATGTAACGCTCAGGAACCGATTGGAAGTAAAGAAAAACTAGCAGTGTGTTTAAGGTTTCATATAATACTGGATGGTCTTGAACTAATTGAATAAGATGTTCCATCAGAATACTCAAAAACTACGTGACAGAGGCGCAGAGGACACAGGAAAACTGTGCGTCTACTACAACCAGAGAGAGGCGGGAAAGAGGTGTGAAAGAGTTATCCCTACACTGCACCTGCGCTCTGTCCAATGTGCGGTAACCCATAAGAACACGTGTATTACAGATTTTCCTCTTCCTCGCCTGCCCCTCTGCTGCGCCTGCCCTGCGTCCAATGTGCGGTGGGCCTTACTCTCGCCGTTCGTACTTCTGGTCGCGGGCACACCAGTCTCGTCTTGTAGTTGGTCTCGTATTGTTCTCGTGGTCAGATCCAAACCTATCGGGCGTCAGCTACATTTGGTGCTCTTATTGTCATGAACAAGACAACATAATTGCCATTGGGCTATCCTCGGGTGCCTTATTATTATTATTATTATTATTATTATTATTATTATTATTATTATTATTATAGCTTAAACATTCCGTGGTGATGTGATGCAAAAACTATGATTTACACTCCACTTATTACCAAACAAGTATAATGGCTAACAAAACACAACATAGTTCATACAAATATGAGAAATAGTATGTAATTATTCGATTTTAACATATATATATATATATATATGAATTGTACATTTTTTAACTGAAGGTGTTGTTACTTCCACTGATTATACTTTAATTTATTTTATTTAATATTATCTAAGACACTTACTTTGACAATTTAATAAATGTTTCCTTCCTTAAAATGTAGGTCTTGTTAAAATAATTGTAGTTAAAATTTGATTTGATTTATTCATTACAGTGCATAATATTAATCATGTTTTGATTTTTAAATACTCATTATAAGTGTAAATAAGAGATGGCCTAATAAACTAGTTCAAAATTCAGCTAGTCCTTAAGTGGCGAACTGGTCGGAAAAGTTTCGCCAACCTTAACCTATACAATTATAGAATAAGTGTTAGTTGCACAAAAAATAATCAGTGACCTGGACAAAGATCAGATGTAAGTTAAGTTGATCTCCAATCGGTGCCTCGAACCTCATTTTCAGTTGCACCATTAACAATTAGAATGCGGTCAAGCTAACCAGCCAATTCTCTTCCAGCAACTATTTGCTTCTCCAATCATCTTGTTGATGACAGACAGAACCAACAAGTTTCAATAACTGAATTAGTTCCTGCACCCTTACTACAGTGATTATTACAAGTAAAGTTGTGTTTTGTATATTTATTTTGAGTATTACTTATTTTTATTGATAGTAGGCTCAATTATGACGTCTTCAAATGAAGTTGTTCAACTATACAATCGATCAAATAGCCAAATCTATTATTTATGCTTTTTAGTAAGGATTACTCCATATAGATATATATTCTGAAAATATAAAAATGACACTTGTACACTGGAATTGAACCCGGGACCTTTGGCTTAGTACGCCAATCCTCTTACCACTGAGCTATCTAGGATTCATCCCGTACCCAGGGTCATTCTTCACTCATATTTTAAGGCAGAGTCTATGATGGACGTGCGGAAATCGTCGGCTACAAATGTGTGATTTTTATTAAGATCCTGAGCTATCATCACGAGCATTGGCATACTAAGTCAAAGGTATCGGGTTCAATTCCCGTGTCCAGGTGTCATTTTTTGATTTTTAAAATATGATATCTATATGGAGTAATCATCACTAAAAAGCATAAATAATAGCTTTGGAAATTTGATTCATTAAGATGCAATCCCGTACAGTTATAATAATTGTACAAATGGCAGCATTAAGCCAACTACCGAGTGAAGGTGGCTGCATTATCTGATAGCTCGGGATCTTAATAAAAATCACACATTTGTGTCCGACGATTTCCACGCGTCCATCATAGACTCTGCCTTAAACTATGAGTGAAGAATGACCATGGGCACGGGACGAATCCTGGATAGCTAAGTGGTAAGAGCATTGGCGTACAAAGCCAAAGTTCCCAGGTTCAGTTGCCGTGTACAGGTATCATTTTTCAATTTTCAAAATATACAATGGAGCTATATAAATGGTTAAGATCCAAAGCAGCTACAGTTAATAAAAAACTAATAAACTGTTATCTAAATATAGAGAAATACAAATTGAGATGAGGTTTACACTGAGTGCATTTTATTATGTTTATTTATTAATACCACTATAAATTTGATTAAAACCTTTTTTTAAGGAATGTGCTGGAAATTGAAATTTTTCTAAATCTCTAGGTTACCAGAGACATAATATAGTGTATACATTATAGCCAACAATACTGTAGCATTGGGCATTGCACCCCTCCCAGCGCCGTTGCAGAACAACAACGCGAGAAAATATCAATCACAACTACGCACACCTGTGGCCTGAATCAGACTGACCACCAGTATTGTTATGAAGTAGTGACAAAGAACTTGAGATGCAAAGAGCTCTAGTGGCAAATACACTTTACTCCTCTATGTCCTAGGATAATCTCGAAGCTCTAAGAAACTGTTTTGAAGCTATGGTGTCATGCGCGTATTGTTTCCGAGTGTTCCATATGTTGTTCCCCACCCTTTTTCCCCGTCATCCATTTTCTCTGGGTTGTGGGCAGGACATGTTTTCGTCACTCTTGGACTTGATTATATTTGGGGAAGGAGAAGCTCCGGCTTCAGTTTGTTAAAATGTAAGGTCTAAATTATCTTTGGAAATTTTATTATATTTTTCTTTTGTTTAAATTTTTTTTTACATATTTCAAAATTCTCTCTCGGCCATTTATTAAATGCTTTAAATAAAAATAAGATCTGTTTTTTTATTTCTATGTGGTTAATTTGTAACTTAGTCGTGTCTATAATATCAATTGTTGAGATAATGTTGATTTAATTACTTGATCTGGGAAGGATCGATCATTGAACTTAGGATATTATTGATATCTTTAACTTTGTGAAATAATGTCAATATGGAATTATATTAGATACATATTTGATATTTTGACCCGTTGTAAATATTTGAAACTTATTAACTAGGTTTAAATTTATATAATGCGTAGAATGATCTTATTTTACTATAAAGTCGTTAAGTTTCAACGAATGGTTAGTTAATTGTCTTTAGAGAAGTTCTATGGAATATTTTTTTTATTATAATGAAATTGTTTAGCGTTAACCACATAATAGAATAGGGGTTAATTTTTCTGAGATTATTATTATATTTTTGGATTAATCCTTTTGTTTTACAAGAAATGTATTTTGCTAGTTAACAAATGAGGATGACGTGATTATGACAGTTATTCCATAAAGAAACTTTAATAATGGAAGTCTTGACGTTATAATTAGGTTGTTGATGAGCTTAAGCCACATTTGATTATGTTGTTGTTCTTTAATGCTGGCGCTCAAAATAATTAATTGATTTTTATCTTTTAAAACTTCGCGTGTCGTCAGAATGTGGGAATAATATCTTGTCGAAAGCTTCTTGTATATTTCAAAGATTATCTCTATATAATATATTATTATATATTTTCATATGATATTAATTATTGATGAATAGATATCAACTTAAAACTAGTTCATACAGTTATTAATCTAATGGTTCACAATACCCATAGGTAGTGTATTTTTACATGCATTTTCGTTTTACTTTAATTTTGGGATATTGTGACGTTATTTGTACCCTACCATATATTTCCTTATATTTTCTAATTTTTGTGAATAGTCTGTAATTTATTTTCATGTGAAATTAAACACTTAAAAGTTCGGCCGACGCTTAGCACGCTGGTTGCTAGCCTTACACATAATACTATTTACATCCATTCAATAAAATAAAAGGATGGAAGGAACAACGTAAAACATTGTTTTAAATCATTTAAATAAGGAATTTTGATTTAAAGAAGAACACTTACCTTTTATTAAACATATTAATTATCCTTTTAAGAAGTTTGTTGACTCATTTATAATGAACGTCAGCCATGATTGATTTCAACGCATGCGCACATCTGTCAAACAAGTGAGTTTCGTGTTTGTAGAAGAAGAAGAAATAGTAAACAAGGCTATATGTAAATAACTCAAAACTAGCGCGCCTTTCAATTCTAACATATAGAAATTAACATTAAATTCTTTAAGAAAACATTGTTCACATTCATTGGGATATATTTCAATATTTATATTAAACGTGCATTGTATTTGATTTTTATCTCTAGTCCATAGCCATCATTTTCTCTTTTGTTTTTATATATTAGTTTTCTCTTTGGACTTGGAAGTAAAGAATAGACCATTTATAAATTTGATTTTGGAAGACTATCTAGAGGAGATTGGGTCTTCTTCCTCGGTGTTGGTCTAACATGGAGCCAAATCTGTGGAGCTCTTAATTCAACATTATTTTTAAAGTGAACTTATGGTTGTAAATTAAATTACCAGTAGCAAATGGAAAGCTAAGCGTATGTGCAAGAGCTAGACTGTTTATTTTTATTTAAATTGTGCAATAGTTAACATTAATAAAGTGGAGCACATTTCTGAAGCTGGTGTTGTTTCAGCATGGACTAATTCATGGGTGAGGTCAAGCCAACTCTTCGACTTAAGTCATGTGATTTTTTTTTATCAAATATTTGAATTCATGTAAGAACTTTCAGAAAAACTCTCTAATTCAGAGAATAATTACCATTTTTTTATGTTTAAATATTAATTGTATGATTTTTTCCTCTCTTCTTTTTGTTCCAACAATATGATTTTATTTTTGGTTAAATTAGAATTATAACTATCCGGAATTCCAAAGGTAAGATTGGGATGTGGTAAAAAGAGAAACAATAATAAACCCACAAAAGTTCCAATAATTATTAGTCTATACATTTATTTTTTATTGTAGTCTAAATTACATTCTATTTCAACAATCCATTTTTATTTAATTGCTCATGTTTTATTTTAAGTATTCCCCAGTGGTCTCGAGTAATGAGAATCGTCGTGCCACTCTCTGAATTAGCCGAGGTAAATGTTTTTCTTTTTGTTTATTATTTTTTCTCCTAGATCCTAGGGGTGGCGTCCAACAACAACAAAAAACAATGTCTATACATCTTGATGTTAACGTTATGTAAACAAGATTCAGAAGACAAAGTAAATTATAATTTATATAATATACATTTTTCGTTTTTTTTATAGAATACTAAAATATATACCTTTTAGTTAATGAGCTCTACGAGGTTGATTGTCCATATATTTACTTCTGCAACTGGTGTGGGCTGCGAGATCTGAGTTTCGAATGTTTGATCACAGGCATTCAAAGAACAGAACTCCAATCGCTCACTCCTATTGCCCCCTTTTTGTGCCCTTGTTATTAATTGTTGTTTGGACCTTCTGTTTATTCCATTATTTTAGTTAAGGAGTGTTCAATACATACTTAATTTTTATAGCATAATTTTTTGTAATAAAATTTAGGCCGAATTTTCCAAATACAGTGATTTTACAGTGTTGCCATGTTTGTTTTACATGAGTATTTGATAAAATTTATGAATATGGGATTAGAGATTTTTATCCCTAATTAAATTTGTTGCAACCCAAAATTTATTGATCCACGATCAATCCTATTAGCAATCTGGTGCTTAAAGAGCCAAGGTGATTATTATTCAACCAGCCCTAAGTCTTTAACAACCGAAGTGTTAAATTAATAAACAACGTAAAAATTCATTGTGATATATTTGAGGAATAAATCTAAAAGGAATCTCGAAATTGAGTTGGTTTGGTTGGTATGGTTTAGTACAATAATGTTATTGTACTAAGAAAACCAACTCATATTTAAGATTCCTTTTAAACTCATCTCTCAATTATATAACAATTATTTTGGTTGGTTGATTTTAGTAAAATAATTTTATTATTTTAAGAAGACCTACTTAATTTTGAGATTCATTTATATTTATCTCATATACATTTATTATTTCGTATATTTGTTGTCCAACTAATTGTAATATATTTTTATGGGACATTATATGTTTTGATTTTGGGTATTTACTATTTTAATATCTTAGCTCACACATTATTCTAGCACCCGATCTACAAATTATTTTACCATAGGACCGTGAACTCGTAACAGGAGTGTACTGGGCCGCCATGACACAAAGAAATATTTCGGTGAGCCAATTTTATTCAGGATGCATCAATTACTTTAAAATAAAACTATCCATTCAATTTTAATTTATTATGTTTATTAAATTTTAATCAAAGTTCTAGTGAGTAGGCCTGAAATGCCTAGATTAATATAATTTGCAAATATACACAATGCATTAAACGTAAAATGTCCCGTTTGTGGTTTCTTTACGTTGTTCATGAACAATTTCTTGAGCCAACAAAAAAAAAAAAAAATATCTCTATAAAGAAAACCATTTTCGCTTTATGAGGTAAGTGTATTAAATTTGGAAGAAGTTACAGGAAAGATAGATAGAAACATATAAAAGAAACCAACACAATATGATTTCCACAGTGAAAAGATGAACTGTGTTCCGATAGAATAAGTCCTAAGTCGGGGAATTTGGTGGTAACAATAGATTTTTCTTAAGAGTGAGGTTTACACTTGAAGCAACCCTCTTTAGACCCATTTAACCTCAGGCTAATCTTATTACCAGGTGTTCTCAACTAACATGAATGATAAAAACCCTATTCTCATATCATATTAAAGATATTAATACATTAAAAAGACGTTACTTATTAAATTTCATATAAAATCAATGACACTTTTTTTAAATCATAATAATGACTAAATGGTTTTTAAATTTTTACAGTGCAGTGGAAAGGAAATTAAAATTTTGAACACGTCTCATAGCTATTATTTTACATTTTCATTGGTACCTTTACTATTTGTTTTAATAAAATAATTAAATAGTGAAATCTTGGTAAAATTAAAGTTATGTAAATATATTTTTTTTAAATTTTACACTTTACTTCCCATTTGTCACTTAAAAACCCCATTAGGTCTTGAAGGTTTTACTGGAAATAGAACGAGTACCTTGAAAGAAAACTCTTTGAATGGGTGAAGGGCTAAAATGGGGGGGGGGGCAAGGGTTGCTCAGTTATTATTATTATTAGTAATATTAGAATCACGTCCTACTACCCATTCAGATTATATGCACTTACGCTAATGTTTACTGGTAGGGTGATTGTGAGATGAAATGGAGGACCTACAGTTTAACGTGTAAGCCGAACCACGGTGGAGGCCTGGCACTCCACACATTCACAAGCTGTGATTAAAACTTGCTCAATTACCATTCCAGTTTTTACCTGAAAGATGGTGGATGAAAAAAGTTATTTACATTATCAAACTATTGACAATGCGTATAGTTTTTCTAGCATCACGTCTTACTACCCGATTCATAGTCCAGACAGTAATATACTCAGCTATAAGTTCTTATGTTTTTTGTGTCTTTCATGCTTCATTAATTAAGTAGCCATGATAGGGGAGAGTCGTATAGTATCGGACCGTGGCTAGTATCGGACAAATCATGTTTCAGTAAACTACCGTTAGCTATATAAGCCTCTCGGGTATAATATTACTCCTCTTGCTTACAGCCAAAGACTACCATTAGTTGAAGGTGCACCCTTGATCCGTACGGGTCACACGACTGTTTGTGAAGTTTATATGCTTTGTTTCTTTGTTCCAAATACATTTTCAAGACTTCTCATTCTCACACGATAATTACAATTTTTTTTATTGGATAAAAGGTAAAGTGTAAATTCATGAATAAGTTATAATATTGATTTGGTCATCAAAGAAAATATTATTTTAATGAATACCATTATTTTATTGCCATACAAATCGATTAGTGTTGGACAAGTGGTTTTCGTCCAGTATCGGACAAACTAAGGGATGCCACAAAGATTTTATCAATATTGACAGCAAATAAAGCTTAAGCTACAATTAAACCACTTAATTTTAGGTTAGGTAAGATTACTCATAGTAGGTATATAAATATATATATATATATATATATATATATAGAGAGAGAGAGAGAGAGAGAGAGAGAGAGAGAACCCTCGTCACTTTTAAAGAACTAAACAAAATTTACCACATTTAAATATTTAATACTTACAGAGCTTGTAATTTTGCCTAAATGAATCTGCAAACTTTAAAGTCAAAACCATATTTATCAACAAAAATAAGCTACTTTACATTTACTTCGAAGCAAAGAAGTCTACAAAATAACCAACAAAAGAAACATTATACATTTTAAGAATTTAAATTATTGATGACCACAAAAGCAAAAAATTCATATATAACCTAAATATTGCAAAAGATAAAAAGAACCAAAAAATGTGGCTATCTCTTAAAACCAAGAAAATACAAAGATACTAGCACCCAAGTGGCAACAAGATACATTAAGTACGCCATAACAGAATTTACGTTTTAAAATAAAAGATCTTAGCAAAACATTACCGATGCCTATACTGACAGTTTTTCATTACAATCTAAACCAAAGTATTTTAAGAAATTCAAACCCATCGCAGCAATTTATATTTTATAGATTTAAACAAAGATAGTATTATAAGCCATCCTGGCTAGATAACGTCCTTGTCCTCAACAGGACTTCTTGTGGATGTGGCCAAAGTAATAGTCCTGAGATTGTCTCTGTTCCCTCGTTATATAGGTCTAGTTGCAGGGTGGGAAGGTGAGAGTTCTCCTTCGTTATTACGTCACTCGTTAAAATCAGGTTAAAAGGCTTCTTGTATTAATCAGTTAGGCCGGGTTTTTGTTTCTTTGATTATCAGCCGCTGCTTTCGACTAGTTCCTAAAACACGAACTTCAAGACACAAGACTAGTAGAGTTATGTTTTTTTTGGTCACGCACGCTATCCTGGTGTCCAATAATATTAGTGGCCTTCTAATAGTACAGTACGGGAAATCAGAGAAATGCTGTTTTTCTCCGTTGGAACATCAGGGTGCTGTAGAATTGTAGCGTGTTTTGGACTTCTCTTCATTCTATCACTCGTGGTGAGCAGGCTGAACTTGCACGTCGGTCTACTCCAGGCAGATATATGCGTGAGTATATGTCTACTCCAGGCAGATATATGCGTGAGTATAGCCTATATTTGAGATAATAAGATCGTGATGTTTAATAATGCTGGATGTCTATGAGTATAAGATTATTTGGAGTAGTATTTTAAAGCTGGTTGGTTATATTGGTATTTATATTACAAGATGTCTATGAATATTAGCTTGTTTAGGACGGGTATTAACATTGTTATATTATCAGTCCACGCTAATGTTACATGGTGACCAACTTATCCCTCCTCTCTTTTAATTTCATAGGCAGAGGATGAACAACCGCCTCATGATTGGTGCACCCCCTGGAAGTTTGTTTGCAGCTCAAAGTAGTGGATAAATAACTGGTTGAAATTTTTCTGATGTGGCTTTAAGAGTTCGTCAAACGTGTCCATCCTACTAAAAATGAACCTGTGCTGCTCATTTTAGATGGTCACTGCAGCTCCAAAGAGTTTGACGTGATTCTGTTTGCACGTCAACACAATGTTCATATGTTAAGTTTACCCCCCCCCACCACACACACACACTTGATACAACCATAATGAATCCCTTTATAAACTCATATAATGAAGCTTGTGCTATTTGGATGCGGCAGATTCCTTTTTCCAGGATAACAGATTATGATTCAGTTAGATTAGTAAGCTATGCTTTTACCAAAATTTGCCGAATGGATATAACTTTAAAAAAGGGGGATTTGAATGTACAGGTATACAGGTATATAATCCAAACATATTCACAGATTTGGGCTATTTGTCATCCCAGTGAATATATATTCCTGACTCTATTTATGAAAAAATAGAGCTATTGAAAAATGAACCAGGAAATCTACAATCAAAAACTCTGAAGACTCCACTCACATCAAATTATGTACACGTAAATTCACAACCAACATTTGAATCTCCAAGAGCCTCAAGTTCTGTATCTCCACAACCTCCAATTCCACAGCTTTCCATGACTTCAAAATCGTCCACTTCAACAGCACAAACTTCAACATCAAAGAATCCACAGTAATCAACTCATTCAAGTGGATTTTTCCACACCATAATCACACAAGTGTCACCAGTGCTTGTCGTTAAATGTTAGAAGAAGACGTGGTGCTAAAAGCGAAATACTGACATTCAAGTCATTATAAAGCTATGTTAGAAGAAAAACAACTCATGAAAATGAAGAAATCAAAAACTAAGTTAGAAGTCACTACAAAAAAAGAAATAAAACTAAATCAAAATACCAGAAAAGTTAACAAAACCTCAACACAACCTATGAGAGAAAAAATTGGGGATAAAACTGATTGCATAGTATGCGGAGAATATTTTGACGAGGATAGGATAAAGTTTCACTTTAGCCAAGGGTCAGAACACGAGAAGTGTACCAATAGAGAATTAAATCCTTTTTATAAATGTGATTCTTGTGAGAAAGCATCTTACGACAATAAGAGAAGTTTGGTGTCCAAATTTGATTAAACAATTGTAACACTGTATTATGTCCGGTACTACCCGACAGTACTTTTTTAAACTGAAACAAGCATTTTTTTAATGACTCTAGAAAGAAGAATATTTGCTATAAGCTATATTAATACAGCGGGTATATAAATACATATGTAATCTTAATGTTGACATGTCATTTATCTAATTTTCACTTAATAGAATTATAAATTAAATTTAAAAACCTTAAGTGTACATTACTACCCAACTCTCCCCTTCATAGTTTTTACATCATAATTGCTAATTTATACATTATTGTGTTGGTGTTTTTTTATCTTTCACTCCTAGCACTTTTAAAAAAATATTCGGTAACCAAACATAGTCCATGCGTTTAAAACGCTTAATTACGAGTATAATTAATTCAAACTGCAAATTACCACATGAATGAATTGAGACTATTGAATGAGTGCATGCCTGATTTTATAAAGGCATACTAAACAGCTCCAATCATATATTTGGAGACCACCAAAGATGGGCTGTATATTTTTGCAAATGAACCATACAGAATGAGAAATAAATAGTGCGACACAATTTCAAAAACATTCTTATATTGTGTATTATAGCTTTTAAGAAAATTTTCTAAAACAATTTCTTAGTAAGCTACCCTTAAATAAGTTGTACTTATAAAAATATACAAATCATCCTGTTTATCACAATAATCACTCTTTATTTATAAATTTTAAACCAAATTGTTAAAATATATTTAACGGAATTCAAATTTTCAAAAATAAATTGTTGGTATACACCCCTAAAATTATTTATTTGTAAAAATATAAATTTATTTCTATTTACAATGAAAATATATTAAAAGTTTACCATTTTGAATTAAATCTTCAAGGTTCATTTTCAAAACATTCAAATATTTTGTTTTAAGTAAACTACTAAATGTATTTTATATAAATATACAGTATTATTGATATGTAAAATAGTCTCCCGATAACATTGAACTAAATCACTAAATACTATTTTTAAATATTCAAATTAATAAATATCAGTAATTAGTAAATTATCCATAGAAATAATCCCCCCAAAATTAGTATACAACTTTATTTATCATGTTCATGTCAAACCCTCCCCAGTTATAATTTTAAGAAAAATCGTTATAGCCATTTTCAAAATAATTCGAATTTTCAAAAATCATACCTCAGTAAAAGACCCTTTATCAAATGTTTAACCAAAACAAACTATACAGTGTATATCAAGCACTCTCAAGATACTCATTTGGAACCGAATTAGATCAGTTATAAAATTATATCAAGTTTTTGAAAAGTCAGTCAAACAACCCATAAATGAATTTTTACCTCAAAAACAAATATACATTGTTAATTTTTATGTTAAACATTATACAGATACCCATTTAAAACCAAATCGTTAAGGCCATTTGTAAAATACTTCAAGTTTTTGAAAAATGATTCATCAGTAAACTAGCCATTAATGAGTTTTTACCCCAAAACGAGTTGACAGCGTTAGTTGTCATGTCAAGCAATATCATGGTACCCATTTGAAACCAAATTGGCATATCCATTTATAAATTATTTTAATTTATTTTATATCAGTCATTGATATAGTTACCCTTCAACGAATTTTTGGCCAAAAACCAATTATATAGTGCTATTTGTAATGTCAAATAAATCCAAGATATACATTTAAAACAAAATCGTTAAGGCTGTTTTTGAAAAAATATCGAATTTAAAAAAATAGGTATCATTAATCTACCTTTAACTGAAAGGCTAGGTAAAAAAAGTTTTTTTATATAGACCTATAATATCTAAATTTCAAGTCTGGATAAAATCCATTAAATCGTTTTGAGTCCGTGACCAGAGACAGACAGATTTGTAAAATCCACTTTTTGGGATTTTTGTTCAAATTAAACTTAAAAGTTTTCATAATTTCTTAGTCAATTGTTTTCATGATCACAATATTTTTTCCTAATTTGAGAAAGTAAAAATATCATTCCTGCTCTTCTAGATAGTGACGTTCATCAAAATCTGCCGTAGCGTGATGTACACAACAATTAAGACAGTAACTGTGGACCAAACCTTGGGAAATTTACTAAACTGGAGAAAACTCAAAAACGCTGAAAAGTATACTTCCCTAGAAATAAATGTGAAGAATCACAACGGGATTAAAACCATAACAAGTCAAACAAGTTTTTTTCCAGAGCCAATAATAAAAATAAACGCTGATTATGGTGTAAATTTACCACGCCAAAACATTGGTGATGAACATTTTCAAGTATATAAAAAAGAATTACTTGATAGTCTGCAACAACCCAAGGAAAAACTAACTATAATACATCGCATGCCAATTTAGCATTCATGTTTCAGAACTATGGTTGGAAGAAGGGATACAACGCTTAGTAGCGTCTAATTTTGGCCAAGTCTGCAGCCGTCTTCCAGCAACTGGTTGCAAGAATAATAGTAAAACAATGTTTATATACTTATCTACGACACCTAATCATTATATCATATGAAAGAGAAAATGAACCCAAAGCCATACGAACATTGGAGGCGACTTGATGCGGTCTCTTCATTGACCCTGAATTGGCTTTCCTTGGTGATAGTAGAGGTAAATTTTCCATCTTTAGCCGTACTGATGAGTCCAGACGTAAGGAGACCTTCTAAAAAGTTAACAAAGACAGAAAATCGACGCCATAAACACACGATTTAAGTAATATTCTCAAATCCAAGACCAGCTGTATTTAACACGACGTTTGTATTTCCTATCCGTAATATGGACACCAGCTGAACCAACCATACGCGTGGAAAAAATTGAACGTGATGACCATTTCTGGGGAAAAGAAATGATTGGCAATCCAACAGCATTTTATATGGACTGTTCGCTTGAACTTGTATATCCTTGGTATTCATGTTCAATGCTTATCCGCAATCCTTCTTGTATTATGTGCGAGTAAGCAGAGGGATCTCAAAATCAATCCAAAGCAAGGACTAAGCTTTGCTTAGCTAAGTAAACAATGTTACTCGTCATTAAACAAACACATCTAGGTTGTAAAATTCTTTGGCTCGAATTTGTTGTATTTAAAAGTATGGTTTGTTATGGATTGTAGTTATTTAAACATTATTAGAATTTGCAAAGTATTTTCAAGATTAGTCTCACTTATATTCCTAATCATTGTGATGGTTAGCAAAAATTTAGAACTCAAGTAATGAATATTGGTGTAGCAAATTTAAAAAAAAGTTATGAGCAAATTAACGTATTACATATATATGTGAAGCAGTCCCGTTTTAATGTTTGTGTGCTAAATATTTAATTCAGAGGAAAATGCTTGCTTTTTACTTAACTTGTGAAATAATAATAATTATTATTATTACTATTATTATTTGTGAACACCACTTGTTTTGTGATTATTCCTTTTGTACGTCATGTGTGATGCATGACCAGATCTCGCTGAGCGAGTGTGATAGAACTACATCTTGTTACGAGTCTGGTCAGAAGCAACTGAAGAACGATTGACACTATAGATTTGACCATATAAGCAAGGGCGTAGAAAGCGTGGGGGTCCTGGAGATCCGGAACCCACCCTCCTTAAGGGGGGTCCACGTATATATATAAAAAAGGGTAGAGCTTTTCTTATTACTGCATTTTAGTGAAAATGCTTTCAACCAATTACTTGTTAATTGTTATTTTAAAATTCACCTTCAAGATGAAACTTGTAAAACTTCCAACTTTATAATTAGCTCTGCCAAAGTTTCAAATACTTTTTTTTGTCTACACTCAAATATGTATTGGGAAACAAAGGACGTTTCTTAGTATGAGTCGAGTTGTGGAGTCCTACAAAAGTACGCAAATATTTTTGCTATCAATTGTAAGATCTTACTTTATGAATCAGTAAGCGAAAATAGCAGCTTAAATAAAAGGACAAATGTCAGAAATAAAGTCGTCAGCTTATGTAGGCTGAATACCCGGATTTCCCCCATCCTCTCTTTCAACACACCTACTTTTAAAACACTATTTTGTAACTATGAACATTTTGAAACCATATACAAAATTTGAACAGCACCGCATTACTAGTTAATAGGGTTGAATGTAGTAAAAGTCTGTGTGTTGTGTCAGTATGTGATTTTGGAAAAGGGATTCAGTATTATAATAATAGTGGCTTGTTGGTTGTTGCTAATGTAATAAATTAGTATTAGTGTTAGTTAAATAATTATATAAAAAAACAAGCCTTAAAAATCCTAGATACGCTTGACATATGGCTTGTTAAAGAACCACCAGCAATGGCACCAAAAGAGGCGATGTGTTTTTTATTTAGTTTACTCTCCCAAATTTCATTACCAGTTCGGTTATTCTTACTTGTACTAATACGCTATTGTTGTATGAGTGTGATGGTTTTACCTTTGAGAGCTCGTGAATCGTAATGTCATTATAGGCCAAGAATGGCAAATTTATGGCACGCGAAAACGATTTGGGTGGTACGCCATTATGAATAAAATTAAAAATTTTACAAAACTCTTCCCAACGTGGTATAATTTTTATGAAGTCAATACACTTTCGACAGTCATGTAATGTCACACAGCACTTTTTGATGTTAACGGTTATAAATCACTTGGCTTGTACTTAATTGCATCTTTTATGCTGTTGAAGACCACATGGTTCGAACAGAAAATATAATATATTACTATCAAAATGCAATATGTTAAACTAATATTAGACTGGTATGCTGATGACAGGGATGTAGGGGTTTGAATCCTGGATGAGTCTACTAAGGGTAATTTTCTCAAAGGGCTTTCCCTCACTCCTTCCAAGTAAATGTGGGTAGATTGTCTCTCAATTATTTCTATTTCGTAAGATAACTGCCCGTGTAGGATAGGCTAAATATTTTTCTGTTTTGGCTGATGAAACTACAGACATAAGTGGCATCCAACATATGTTTCTCTGTGTAAGGTTTGTGGAAGAAAATATTGTAAAGGAGGAGTTGTTGCGACTTTTACCAGTCACCGATGCAACAGGAGAAGGTCTTGCGAAAGTAATTTTGAAGGGATTGGCTGATATGGGTGTAAACTCGCAAAATATTGTACGTCTAGCACCATGAGTTGGGTATATAAAGTAACACCAGCCATAATTCTAGAGCGATATCCAACAGCTCTATGCGTTCATTGTAGTGCTCACTGCCTGGATCTTGTAATTACGGCATGCTGTGATATTCCAACTATCAGGAATTGCATGGGTACAAGAGAAAAATGTACAGCTTCTTTAACATCCCAAAAGACAGGCAGCAGTGTCTAATGAACTTGAGAAACTTGAGTCGACCCCAAGAGTAAGTGAGCTGAAACAGTTTTGCACCACACGTTGGATTGAAAGGCATGATTCCATTCCATACGTGCATTTGTAGAGTTGCTTGAACCTATTGTGAATGAACATAGCTACATGGATTGATGCAGAGATTGCTACAGATGCTCGACTTCTTTCCTGTGCCATTTCCAAATGTGAATTCCTAGTGAGCGTCTTTGTTATTGATACTATGTTAAGTTGACACTTTCTCTCGGCAAATATCTACAAACTATAAACATAGTCCTCAGCCATGCAGTTCAGTCTGTAATGAATGTGCAAATTTCACTTGAGAAAATGAGAGGAATCTCAAGTAAATCTTTCTGCCTTGTACCGAACTGTTGAAGGTATCTAAATGAATTAAGTGTTCCTGTTGGAAAACCTCGAACTGTCGGTCGGCAGGATAACAGAACAAACTTTCCCACTCGTAGCGTAGAAGATTACTTTAGAATTGCAATGTTCATACCATTCTTGGATGAATTTATAACTTCTCTTAATGATAAGTTTTTCACAATGACATATTGCAACCATTTCAATCACGTGTTTATCAGAGTGAGCCAAATTATGTCGTGATGTCTGAGGTAGTAAAATATGTTCAAAAATTGGCTCAATTTTACGATATTTCTGAGTCCAGCAATATCTAAGGCGAATAGACACTGTGGTAAAAGTTCGTTAAGTCATCCTATAAAAAGACCCGAAATGCAATTGAAGCCCTTTCTTGTGTAATGTAAATCTATTTCCTGTCATACATAAACTTCTCATAATAATGGCTACTTCCCGTAACAACGTGCACAAATGAACTCTCTTTCTCGTCCCTAAAGCTATTAAAATCATACCTGAGGAGATCTACAAATGAAGACAGACTTAATGGACTTGCTCTCATGTACTGTACATACATCCAGAGGTGTCAGCTACGGAGGATGAAGTTCTCAATGAACTTTATATGAAGCCAAGGGAAATTATCATAAGTCTAAAGTAAATTATTTCAAACGTGATTTTGAGAGATAAGAGTGAGTGCAAGTTGCTTATTTGAATTTTTAGATTATAGTTTATAAAATAATTTCATAATTCAAATTTCCAAAATACACTTTATTTAAACTTGCATGATTGTATATTCTAACAGTATGCACCAATAAAATGTGTTTACAGGCAGCCTGTTCATAAAAACTTAATAGTCATAATAATTACAGAAAAAATGACCATTTTTAGGAACTTTAAATTATTTTGAATATTATTTTATTTCTGTTGCTGCATTTGCATTTGGCAATAATTAAATTTTCAAATTTTTCCGCAGGAAAAAACCAGCCCCGCTTAATTGGTCAATGAAACTAACCCCCAACTAACCACAAACGAATCCTGGCTGCACCAGTGACAGCCATTTCAAGTTTATATCCACCTTTTTTGTACCTTTTTCAAAATATAACTGTCTACATTGTTTAGTGACTATTGACTGTTACTATATTTGTAATCTACACAAGAAGTAGATAGAGGATCGTTTTACAACTTAAATATATCCAAAATAGCTACCTTAGTTATTGTCTTACTGCTTAAAAAATAACTAATTTAGCTAATGTTAATATAAATTAGAAACTGATATTTTAGGTTGAATGAATAGTGATGTAGGCATCAATAATTAGCTGAAATAGCCTCAGGATTTAATTTTCTGAGAAATTATGTATATTTCAACTTTTTAATTTATCTGATATGAAACGTATCTTCAGTGATATTTATAAATGTATATTAGTGGTCGTCATATTTGTAGTCCCGGACCGCTTGGAACCCACCAGTCCACCCCTAATTAGTTATACATACCAATTTCTAGAATTTAAAATTTACTAATTGGATAACAGAATCATGTTTAAATTTTAAATAGTTTGACTAACTCCACCCAATATTGTCCAATGGCCCCCTAGTATTCATGGAAAATAAACCGATCAAAAATACACGCTGGTTAGAATACATGAATGGAAATGGAGGAAGGTCATATTTTGACATTTATAAACTAATCTACAGAATCTGAGAACTTTTTTTGAAACCTGGTTTTGTCAGAATGTAGTGTTGGTTCGAGTTATGAAAGCCAGTGAGATCTGAGTGATTTGGAGTAATGTGAAGTGTGGTACTAGGTGCTGATAACATCACGTGAGTACAGTAACCAATCAGAAAAAATCCAACATGTTGCATCGTCTGAGTAAGAACTTTCTTTAGCCTATAGTTCTATAAGCTACTAAACTTATCTTTATGAATTCAAAGGCCAAGTAATGTGTCCTGCAACCGCCACTTTTAATTGGTGTATCATCCGCATCAGTTGGTATGAGATCTAAGTGTTCAGATTATTTAATCTGTTTTGCTGGCTAAGGGAGATCTAGACTCGAGTCCCGACCTAGTTTATTGAGGACATTTTTTTTCTAAGTGTTTTTCCATGCTCTTTCGACGCAAAATAATTGCATTACCTATAGCTTATACCGTTCTCATTCCTACCCAGTACCCAATTAGCATAATTAATATAATGCATTTAAGTAGTGGTGGATAAAATAGGTGTGTAATTGTTGACGTATGTAAGACCAATTTATTCACCTTTTGTCTCTATCACTACATTTATTTGGTATCTTCCCACTTTAATAGGTTCTTTCAATGGCGTTTTAAAGTTAATTAAAAGATCAAATGAAACATGTGCTGTACTGTACTGTAACCTGCAACACGCTGTCCTCAAATGACGTCATGGCCACAAAGAGGTATTTTTGGCGTCTGAGGCAGTTGGTGATTTCTAGCAGTAAAGTTTGTGCAAGGGCAAATGTTCAAATGATGTCAGAGTCACAGAGAAATTGTCGTGAACTGGGTAAAGAACAAATACCAAATTATGTCTTGAAAGGTGTTTACAACAGTGGATGGAGTGACGCAGAGGAAAGGTTTGAGATATCGAACGACTTTAATTCTCACTATCGACCCTAATTCTAACTATTGCAGTACACAAACTTGCGTAAGGCTCCTGTTTCAATGTCTGGTTCCGTGGGGATTAAATTATAACTTCGTCTTGTATAGATGTTGTGAAGTCAGATTACTCCCTAGCTTGGGCTCAAAACTTCAGGCCATGTTAAATCGAAGATAGGATAACTGAACAAGATTCTAGTTAGTGCGTCACTACATGGTTATCATGTTAATCAGATAATTTCTCAGGACAGGGTTTGCTCTAAGGCTGCAAGAGTTAAATTATGTAATATGAATCCTACGTTAAATATATTATAGTGTGTGATATGATTTATAGGCGAGTGCCTTGTTATTTGGTTTCTCCAATTTGACTATGCTTAACGCTTAGAGTTAAAAGAGTTATTTTTTTTTGTTATTATTATTAATATCATCATCATCACCACATCTTACTAACAGTTCGGGTTATACGCACTTACGCTAATGTGTAATGTTAGTGTGACCGTGAGATGAAGTGGAGGGCCTACAGTTTAACGTGTGATCCGAACCACGGTGGAGGCCTTGAATTCCACACAGTTAACAATCTTATATTTATGTAATATAAATGGTACAATGCAAGGAACCAACATTCCCACTCTTTTACCTAAAAGTTAAGGTATTTACTTGAAACTCGTAAGATATGTGAACTAAAATAAGAAACATTGCTTAAGAAACCTAACGGAAAAAAGTAACATCTAGTATCACCAAGGAGCACTGCTATCAACGCCCAATTTCACAGACCGTCTATTAAAAAACTATATTTGCATTTGTCTAGTAAATTTTTGATTTTATAAAACTTTATTTTAAAAAGACTTTTATTTTTAACAATCTTACAATTTTGAAATGATAAAATATTTAGTATATCAAATAGAGAAACCAGAGATATGATCAAAATTGGAGGGATCCGCTTATATAAAGTACCTTCTAAGTCATTTTTCCGGAAAAAATTTAGATACGCAATTTTATTTAAGCGCTAAACAGCTCCTAATATAAACTTGAATCAAAATAGTTATAGCCAATTTCGAAAAAAAAAAAAATTATTTTTTCACCTGTAAGCAAATCCTTAATTGGATGTTTGGATATCTAATTCCAAAATCCCCTTTGGGGAACCTTAATAAACCCCTATATATTAACCTAAGGGGGGATATGACGAGGTTGGTTTAGATAAAGTGATCCTTCATTAGAATGAGATCGCCACAGTGATAAGTCACATCGTTAAAACCATCCCTAACTCCTCCGGTTGATAATATAACCTCAGCTACCCCATCATTTAAAATCCAGTCTAATATATTGAAAGTCTAATATCTTAGACCATAATATAACCACTTATATCAATATTTTGTCTAAGATAAAATATGTATTCCGGTATTCTATTGATAAAGTAACAAGGCAGTTTGTCTTCTTATTTTTTAACCCTCAAGAAGTAAATGTTTGAATCTTTAGGGTTTACTTCTTGTCTGAATAGGTCAAAATATTATTTGTTAATGTTTATAGATATTAGAGGTATAACCTAAAAACGAGTATAATATGAACTATATAATCCTAACCTTTTGCTCACAAAATAATATGCTTGGTGTTTTTCATCTTTCATTCAAATAATTCATTAGATTTAGTTTTCGACAGTTTGGGTTATCTGAATCTTATTCTAAATTGAGAATATCAGATGATTGAAGTGAATATGTAGTCTATAATCCGATTGTCACTATAAGAACCTCATCTAGCATCCATAAATATTACTAGGTCTACTCTCACGCATTATTATGTAAAGTCATGCTATCTGCTGTCACTTTTGATATATATCATCAAGACCTTTAAATTAACACTAACACTATAGTAAAACATTATCAATTTTGGGCATGAAAAATAAATTATCTTATAAAAGGATTTTTATATGAAAATTAGATTTTACTGATCTAGATATTTTGGTCCCCACGTCATACTACCCTTTCGGGCTATACGCTTATGTATTAATTATATCAATATTCTAGGAATGAATAAGGTTGAATTTTAGAAGAAGTGTACCCTCATTTATGAGGATGTAGGGTGAAAAATAATAATTTAGGAAAACAACCCTCAGTTCACCAGGCAGGGATTTGAACTCAGGTCTCCCCATCATCAGCAGCAAGATTAACGCTTTATACCTTGAGACCAGCGAAGAGGGTTGCCGCTTTAGCTTTCGAGGATAAGTGAAAATAACAATTTTGTCAGGAATAAAATTTTAGAAAATACGATCATATTTTTAAGGGTCAATATTGTTAATATTTATCTTTATAATCAGTATCATTTCATTGGTATCAATATTATCTATTAGAAGTTAAAAATTAAATATTTCTTGAATTGCCGTATAATAAATGAAAATTGCTTTAATAGCTATTCTAATTACCAAAAAATCTTCTTTCCATCGTCAACAGACACTATTTGGACAGTGTCTGAAATAAATTATTATAGCCTTATCTTCTAAAAATCTAGTTATTACAGAAAAATATTTCAGTATCGCCAATGTTTGTGCTACAGAAACATCCAAGACGTCAAGGTCACGATGCACGTGACAAGGAATTTGAACTTTCCATTAAATCTAGGCTGTGCTCATTGGAGGTTTGGGGGTTCATACACGTAATCTAGCAGTGTGGCTTTCCCGGTCCTTTCTTCACGCTAATAGGGGTGCATTCTTCTTAAGATGCCCTCTTTATTCCTTAACTTTGGATTAACTCGCTCGCTGAGACAAAGAATAGAAATATGCTTAATATATGCCTTTGTGTCCATAAGGAGGTGAGAAATAAGGGATTATGACGTCATGGACATGTCCTCAGTTTGATTGCGAAATATGGCATTGAAGCTTACGGTGATGACGTCACACACAGCTTGATGTAATATGCGTCTTCTGGACCCGCGTTAGTTTCGTTTAAAAGCTAAGATGAAATGATGCTAAGCTCTTACTTAACTTAATCCATTCCATTTAATAATAAAATAGAGAAGTTTAGTTGGTAGCGTGTCCGCCTACTAAGTTAGGTATCCCGGGTTCAATTCCTGGCATGGCCGAAAAATCTATGGTTGGTGAATTGTGGGTTTCACTTTCACAGAGATGACTTAACGGCTCGGGGTTGGGTGTTGTGTCGGCTCTACGTTAGTTAATTTAATTTGTATGTTATGTATTGATATAATAAGCCGGTCCAGAAAGTGCACGTTAAATACCTCAAATAAAATTTGAAAAGGCTTAAAATTATGACATCATTTCTCGGCTGTTCAAGTAGTTTTTGAATTATTTATTTTTTATATTCAACATATCTTTGTAAAGTACACCCTTGATTAATGGTGGTATTACAGTGTTACATTTATTTAAAAAAAAATTATTTGGTGAAAAAAATTGTATGTAACTTTGACGATACATTTAGATAATTTATAAAATCATAATATAATGTATAAAGTACTTACATCATATAAAATGCTCTTAGAGTTTTATCAAATAAAATGGTTAAGTCTGAAATATTTACCTGGACTTTATAAGAAGCTAAAAATGTATTTTAATGAACAAAATATGTTCTTGTATAACACAGTCAGGCTATATAAAAAGTGTGTTTTTCCTTTTATTAGTAGAGAATAGAGAAACGATGGTGTTTTTTTTAAAAGTTTCGTGGTTCATTTTAAAATGTTGTTGAAATGATTGGTGCTTTTGTAACCACATATATTGTAAACACTTTAAAGAAAATTCGATGTAATGTAAAACATTAGTTTTATTAAAAGTGATGTCAAATCTTTTATTGTATATTTTAATACAAATAAATATTTTTCTCTTATAGAAGAAACATTACAGTGTAGTAGCACTCTAATAAACCATTGTTATAAAATAAACACGTGCTCTGATATTTTTGTGGTTTTAGAAAATGTATAGTAATGATTATTGAATTATCACTAAATACATTAAAGTGTTTTTTTTAATAAAACTGGAAATTTTATAATAACCATTTCAACTATATATATATATATATGTATATAATACCAAAAGTTTGTTTTAAATAATGTTTTCGTTTTTATATATATCATATTAATATTAATATATATATTATGTTAAGTGAGAAATGATTGAATAATATTTGTTGAAGTTTATCAGGATAATATTAATATTATCCACCCGCAATTGGATAATGTCAGATTCTAGGGATGGGTATAGTTAGATTAGGTTAAGATAGGTTAGGTTAGGTCATGTGAGTTTAGGCTAGGTTAGGTTAGGTCAATTAAAAATAAAGCATCAAACTGAGGTATTTTAAATGTTAGTTAGTGCATTGACACGTTTAAATTTCAGGTCTCATACCGATATAACGTTTAAAAATATAGCGCGTATTGAAACGCGCTTAGTTTTACAAATAGTATTTAACGTCAATCAATTATTGCTGGCTTACGTCAATATTATCCGGATAAGATCGAACAGAAGTTAAATTACTTTCTATCTCTGACTTAATCCAGTGCATTTGGTTAATGTTGACATCTTCCGACTAATATCGACATCATCCAGAGCTTATACAGGATGATTCGTAGTTGTATTCAATAAAGTGGTGCATTGGAATATACACTGAAAAATAAAATAAAGTGTCATAAAAACATATTGTCGGGACCGCTTCTATACCGAGAGACTGACAGGGACAGGTCAGACAGAGACTACCATTATGTAGTAGTTCTTTTTATTGACATGGTTAGTGGAACATTGCACGTTCATAGGAGATGCTAGAAGTATCCACCATTGCACTCACAACACTGTTCATCCCCCCTGTTGTGTTCGTTGAAAGATGTCGGCATATCACGGGATCGTATTTCCAGCAGCCACAATTGCATTCCACAGATGTTCTCTCGTGTTGTGCCGTTGGGAGTACACAATCCCCTTCGTGTGACCCCATAACCAGAAGTCACAAGGTGTGAGATCGGGAAATCTCGCGGCCATACAATAGGCCCATTACGTTCAAACCATCGCCTGGGATAGTATTCGTCCAAATGGCGACTCATTGCACGGTCGTAATGTGCAGGGGCTCCATCCTGAAGCAGCCACATGTTCAGAAGCGTTACCAGAGAAACGTCCTCCAGTAGTTGGGGGAGAATGATCTTCAGACAATGTAAGTTGTTTTCACCTCGTAGTCATGCCGAGATTTCATAGAGTCTTAGTTGTAATGGTTCAGCAGCAACTCACAGAATTTCCTTTGGCGGCCAAAGACCAGAGCTGGATTCCACTCATTTACAAGTTGCAAATTGAAGGGGTGCAGTAATCGGTCATGTAATGTTTTTCACACGGAATTGTGTGGCAGGGGATGACGTGCATCCGGTGAGCTTTCCACAGAATGCAGAATTGCCTATTCCTCTGCAATGGGCCTATGAACTGATCATCTCACTAGATAAAGTGTTCACAACTTTCCAATAGTATGAAGTAAAATCGATCATCTTTAATACAGATAAGACTTGAAGATAGTGTAAAATTCACCGAAAAATGTCTTCGTCATTGATGAATATATATTTATATATATTAAGTATAAGGGAATAAAAACTAAGATTTAACTATATTATCAATTATTACTACTCCTTACCATATAAACATGAACATTATTAGAAAAGCTTTGTTATATAACAGTGAAAAGTACACAAAGACCTCATTTTATATTTTATGTAGGGTATTCCCATTTCATTATTTGAGATTAAAAATAAAAGTGATGGTGTAGTAGAAGGAATATATATTTTAAGTTATATACACTGATTAACCATGAAGTACGATAAATAAGTATTAAAAAGTTGTTAAAAAATTATTATTTACAGTGAATCAACTAGAACTTATTTGATGACATATTTTTAAAGAAAACATATAATATTCTAGAAATATAGTTTGAATTTATTTGAAATCAGAATGTTCAAAGTATTTCCCTTAATATTCTAGAAAAATAGGTCATCAAGTTTTTAGAACGCATCCATGCCAAAAATAATTTTAAGATTGGTTGTGTACATACTTACATGTAGATTATGTTCTTTTACTTGTAAATTGTTTGTACATAATGTATAAAAAACTCTTTTTTATTATAAAGTATTGTATATACAAGTTGGAATTACAAACAAAATAAAACTTTTTGTAATATTTACATTGAATCTAGAAATATTATTGGCATTTAATTTTTGTTGACATGAGATAAAATAATATTCGTGATTCGTTGCTATCGATTAGTTTGTATTTGTAAAGTGTTTCATGTAGACTGTAAACTTAAATTAAAACCACAACCGTACTTTTAATTGATTATAGCTGTAGTAAGTGAGTACTTGCTTTTATCTAGTGTTGTGCTGGGCTAGCTATTAAAATTTTCTTTCAACTATGAATAACTCCGTGCTTGTGATGACGATTTTATATAACTTTTTTTGTATCTGTACAATTTCGCATGAGTTTTATATTAGCAACATAATCTTCGTTGTAAATATTTTTGCATTATATTTTTCCTTGAATAACGCAGAGAAAGGCAAGGGGTGAAGGGGTGTATGATTTAGAATATTTGCTTGAAAATGTCCTTAAGACATCAAAATAAATAATCTTAATTTACATACAAAGCCATACAATAACTAAAAAAAAGTAATTAAATCACAGACTCAAATGCAAGCAACCACCAGTATAGCTTTTTCTTTGGAGTCATTTATTCAATGAGCTAGCACAAAAATAGTTTAAATCTACTATTCAAAAGATATAGAAAAAAAATCTCATTTACACGCAAAACCATTAAAAAAAACTTAAAAAACTACCTCAAGTAAAAAAGACGGGAATGCAAGCAGGCTTACTGTCTCTTGATTATGTACAGACATACCCTAGACCCATGGCAGTCGAGTCCAACACAATACTGAAGCGTTAAACAACCGAAGGGGGTTAACTTATTTTAAACACCCATCTTTATATATGGTGTCATTTTAGAACAATGTAACTAAATGATAATTAAAATATTAAATCTAGATTTTGGTGTTTCATAAAATATTATGTATCAAGATATCCAAATGAGAGATTTTAGAAAATATCCGTCCCCATGTATATCTGTCTGTCTGTACCTGAGGATATGTCTGAATCGGGCAGATGGATTTGGTTAACATTTAATATTATAAATTTTTAGAATTTATTTGGAGTCTTTTTTAAAAATATCTATTCTAAATCTAAAATTAAGGGTAGTTTACTTAATGGGCCTTTTCTTATGCTTAGAAATATTCTTTAAAAACCTCTAATGATTTTGATTAAATTTAATATTAGGACAGTGTTTGCCAATAAAAATAAAACACAATGTTGTTTCTTTGAGCAAAAACGCCCCAAATGGCTGTTTATTTTCCTTTTTTTTAATTCAAAATGTTTCGAAAACGGCTCTTGCAATTTTGATTAAAAGAGACATTGGGGCAATGTTTGCCAATACAAATAACATAGTAAGTTTGATTTTGGGGCAATAAACGCTATGAATGGTAGTTTACAGATGACGGATTTTAAAATATTTTTATTATTTCAAAAATGGCTCCAACAATTTTGTTTAGAATTAATATCTGAGGATTGTTTTTATCTAGTGTAAATTTATTTCTCAATGGGGGAGGGGGGTGTTTCACCCCTCTCATTTCCCCCCTGCCCCGTTCATACCGCTCCGAGTAAGACATATTTTTCGATAGGACATAACTATGTGATGGGCAACATTACATTCGTTTGCCAAGTACATATTATTTACAAAAAAATATTGGGGTATTTAATTTGCACTTCTTGAACACAAAGATTACATAAACACACGACTTACAAATTAACTTAATACTATGACATTTACCCAGTCGCTAGGCTGACAATTTAGTAAAGATAAAAGTCGACCATGCTAAGAATTATAATTATTAGGGTTTAACGATGTGTTGATAACGGTAATCGAACCCGAAACTCATACCAAAGTTGATTAGCACGCCATCGACTGAGCTAAAGTTTCGGACACTAAGTTGGGACTACTCAACAGAAATGTTAAATGGTATTTGTTTGCCTCATACGATTTATTATTGTTTAAAAATTCATTAATAATAATTTGTAGTGATATTTTGAAAGAGTTATGTTTTTTAAAGAAACCTATATTTTATCTAATCAATTATACAGTTATAAAGTTGATAAAATGAGGATAGGTAGTGAGTGACCAGCGTAAGAAAGCTAACTAAATTAATATAAGTGAATTATTTAATACATTTTAGTACATTTTGAAATAAAACGTTTTTTAAAGTATTTTCTATTTATTTTATTATCTACTCTTTCAATCATTATTTTAAATCGTCTTTGCACTATTACTTCAATTAAAATGACCTCCCATCATGTTTGCGATACTTAGTATATAATTCCTGCTTTCAATCATTAGTGCTCAGTAATGATTAGAAATTTTAGGTTGCCATCCAAAATGTTGCTTGAATTTACACTATATCATCGATAAACTTCTAGATCTGGATACAACCCTATTTGTTGCGATATTTAGGGTTAAACATTACGGTCTTTGTTTCATATGGAAAGGTAAATTCCTATTTACTCCGAAATTAATATTTTTCTCAAGTTTTTTATATTGTAAAGCTGATTTTGGAACTTTTTCAATTGAAACTACTAGTCAGGCTCTAAACATTGTAATAATTGTTTTAGATTTAACCTTCACGTATAAGATCTGAAGCAGGCTTTATTAAAATTAAATTTTATTTCGCGTTTAGTGGTTAAAATTTCATTTTGTTTATAACTATGCATATTTTAAGAAATTAAACTGTCCATTACTACTTTGTTAGTAATTAGTATACGTACAGTAAATAGATGCTGTTTTTTTCTCTTACTTCTCTTCATGTAATGATTTTAGTATAGTCCAAAGAATGAATGGAAGCTCATTGGATTTATAAGAATAATTATAAAGACCATAAAAATATATGTTTTAAATTTAAGTAACAGAATTCAAATTATGGCTATTTACTCCACGGGACCAGCAGTAATAAAAATCAATAAGTTATTTGATATTTACTTAATAAGTAGAAAAAGATGAATTTTTGGGCCAAAGTTACCCCATCTTACGGTGTATGATGAGAGAAGATTGCTTGCTGACCCATCTAAGCCTCGTGACTTCTATCTCACTTGACCTTGTCTTGCTCATTGATGTTCTTGAAAACGATCCTTAACAATCAAATAAATGCCACCTCAATCATTAATATTGTTCTTGAAAATGGCCTTAATACATAAAAATAAATAATCTTAATTTACATACAAAGCCATACAATAACTAAAAAAAGTAATTAAATCACAGACTAAAATGCAAACAACCACCAGTATAGCTTTTTCTTTGGAGTCATTTATTCAATGAGCTAGCACAAAAATAGTTTTAATTTACCATTCAAAAGATATAGAAAAGAAATCTCATTTATACGCAAAACCATAAAAAAAACTTAAAAAGTACCTCCAGTAAAAAAGACGGGAATGCAAGCAGGCTTACTGTCTCTTGATTATGTACAGACATACCCTATAGTGTTATTATTAGTATAGATAAATATACGTGGTTTTTATTCGTTTAGTTATGATCTAAAACTTTTTTAGAACTTAGTCACCGCCTGTTTGGTTTATGTATTAATTATTACTCTACAGGATTAAGGATGTTTTAGAGGAAGTGAACTCAAATTTGCGTGGAAGGAGAGTCGGGATCCATCTAGATAAAAAAAACACCCTCAATACAACCGAACGAGATTCGAACCTTAATCTCCTAGTCCTTGGCAGTCGATTCCAACACAAGACTGAAGCGTTAAACAACCGAAGAGGGTTAACTTATTTTAAACACCCATCTTTATATATGGTGCCTTCTTAGAACAATGTAACTAAATGATAATTAAAATAATAAATCTAGATTTTCGTGTTTCATAAAATATTATGTATCAAGATATCCAAATGAGAGATTTAAGAAAATATCCGTCCCCATGTATATCTGTCTGTGTGTCCCTGAGGATATGTCTGAATCGGTCAGATGGATTTGGTTAACATTTAATATTTTAAATTTTTAGAATTTATTTGGAGCCTTTTTTAAAAATATCTATTCTAAATCTAAAATTAAGGTTAGTTTACTTAATGGGCCTTTTCTTATGCTTATAAATATTCTTTAAAAACCTCTAAAGATTTAGATTAAATTTAATATTAGGGCAGTGTTTGCCAATACAAATAAAACACTATGTTTGTTCTTTGAGCAAAAACGCCCCAAATAGTTGTTTATAATCCTTTTTTTTTAAATTCAAAATGCTTCGAAAACGGCTATTGCAATTATGATTAAAAGAAACATTGGGGCAATGTTTGCCAATACAAATAACATACTACGTTTGATTTTGGAGCAATAAACGCTATGAATGGTAGTTTGCTGATGACGAATATTAAAATATTTTTATTATTTCAAAAATGGCTCCACAATTTTGTTTAGAATTAATAGCTGACGATTGTTTTTATCTAGTGTAAATTTATTTCTCAATGGGGGAGGGGGGTGTTTCACCCCTCTCAAGTCCCCCCTGCCCCGTGCGTAACACTCTGAGTAAAACATATTTTTTGATAGGACATAACTATGTGATGGGCAACATTACATTCGTTTGCCAAGTACCAATTATTTGCAAAAAATATTGGGGTATTTAATTTGCACTTCCTGAACACAAAGATTTCATCAACACACAACTTACAAACTAACTTAATACTATGACATTTACCCAGTCGCTAGGCTGACAATTTAGTAAAGATAAAAGTCGACCATGCTAAGAATTATAATTATTAGGGTTTAACGATGTGTTGATAACGGTAATCGAACCCGAAACTCATACCAAAGTTGATTAGCACGCCATCGACTGAGCTAAAGTTTCGGACACTAAGTTGGGACTACTCAACAGAAATGTTAAATGGTATTTGTTTGCCTCATACGATTTATTATTGTTTAAAAATTCATTAATAATAATTTGTAGTGATATTTTGAAAGAGTTATGTTTTTTAAAGAAACCTATATTTTATCTAATCAATTATACAGTTATAAAGTTGATAAAATGAGGATAGGTAGTGAGTGACCAGCGTAAGAAAGCTAACTAAATTAATATAAGTGAATTATTTAATACATTTTAGTACATTTTGAAATAAAACGTTTTTTAAAGTATTTTCTATTTATTTTATTATCTACTCTTTCAATCATTATTTTAAATCGTCTTTGCACTATTACTTCAATTAAAATGACCTCCCATCATGTTTGCGATACTTAGTATATAATTCCTGCTTTCAATCATTAGTGCTCAGTAATGATTAGAAATTTTAGGTTGCCATCCAAAATGTTGCTTGAATTTACACTATATCATCGATAAACTTCTAGATCTGGATACAACCCTATTTGTTGCGATATTTAGGGTTAAACATTACGGTCTTTGTTTCATATGGAAAGGTAAATTCCTATTTACTCCGAAATTAATATTTTTCTCAAGTTTTTTATATTGTAAAGCTGATTTTGGAACTTTTTCAATTGAAACTACTAGTCAGGCTCTAAACATTGTAATAATTGTTTTAGATTTAACCTTCACGTATAAGATCTGAAGCAGGCTTTATTAAAATTAAATTTTATTTCGCGTTTAGTGGTTAAAATTTCATTTTGTTTATAACTATGCATATTTTAAGAAATTAAACTGTCCATTACTACTTTGTTAGTAATTAGTATACGTACAGTAAATAGATGCTGTTTTTTTCTCTTACTTCTCTTCATGTAATGATTTTAGTATAGTCCAAAGAATGAATGGAAGCTCATTGGATTTATAAGAATAATTATAAAGACCATAAAAATATATGTTTTAAATTTAAGTAACAGAATTCAAATTATGGCTATTTACTCCACGGGACCAGCATTCATGAAGCTTCTGGACGGGATTTTAACCACGTCCACTTTAATATAGGAGCAACACGACAAAATGAAACTAACACGTATCCATTTAACAGTGAATTGTCTCCTGTTTTTGTACTAATAAATCAGTATGTACTTGATCCATCAATAAAACGCTTCTTCCCCTTAATCCATCCTAATTTTTTGCGGCGAGCAGACATTCTCAAGTCTAGTTTTTTTCCCTTTTCGGTGGTTCGTTTTGCTTGTATTATTGTTCATAGTAGTTTTAATTTATAAAAAAAACAATATTCTTTGTTATTAATGTATAATTATAATAGCTATAATAAGAAGACAAAGCATACACAACTGTTCTAAAACACTGGACCAGTTTGTAAACACATTTACCATAAAACTACAGCGGATAATATTATTTAAACCTTTTTTAACCAACACTCAAAACTAAAAGATTTACGGTCTAACTGTGCGTTGTCTCATCTCTCAACAAGGCGAAGGCAGACATCCAATTAAAAGAGCGCATACGCATGATGTCAACTGCCCTTCCTTCTTTCTCCGGCTATTCTTTACTTCCAAAGCGTAAATGGAAGATATGGCTGCGCTACGTGATGGCTGAAAAGCATTAGCTTTGACGCGTCAAAACACCAAAATCAATTATCAATTATCTTTGCATTTTCTGTTGTGACCTTAAAAAATGACTTAATTTTTTCTGAAAGGTTGTATCTAGGATTATCTAGTAGTTACCCTCGTCTCAAAACTGTGACAATATACTTAAAAGGTCACTGAAAATGAGTAAATTTCGAATTTTCATTAATTTTTTATAGACATAGATTATCAAAATATAAGAATCAGAGTACTAGATAAGCATGTTGCCACCATTTATCTTTCTTTTGGCTTAAGCCAAGTTTGGAAAAAATAAAACACTACTTAACCATGGCGTATTTCCTGAACGTCTGTAACGCATTCCAACTCTCCGGTAGGCGCCCCACTTAAGAAATATTCACTTACATTTAGAGCAGACACAACACCCAATTTCCGAGCCATTAATTCCTTACAATGAAAGAATAAATCCCAATTTCACCATTTATAATTGTTTAAGCTTCTAGAGGAATTGAGCTTGAGACCCTTAAGTTTCGGTCAAACGGGTCTAATTACTAGCAGCTTTTAAAATAAAAGCACTATCATCATGTGAACCCTCAATTATTAACAAGTAGTACTCGCTGGTGAGTGTTTCACTAACGGCTAGTGAAGTTAAACATTCTCACTCTCTGGCGACAGGTATACTAGCGGCTAGTGAAAGTAAACATGCTCACCCTCTGGTGAGAGGTATACTAGCGGCAAGTGAAAGTAAACATGCTCACCCTTTGGCGACAGGTATACTAGCGGCTAGTGAAAGTAAACATGCTCACCTTCTGGTGACAGGTATACTAGCGGCTGGTTAAGTTAAACATTATCACTCTCTGGCAACAGGTATACTAGCGGCTAGTGAAAGTAAACATGCTCACCCTCTGGTGACAGGTATACTAGCGGCTAGTGAAGTTAAACATTCTCACTCTCTGGCAACAGGTATACTAGCGGCTAGTGAAAGTAAACATGCTCACCCTCTGGTGACAGGTATACTAGCAGCTGGTTAAGTTAAACATTCTCACTCTCTGGCAACAGGTATACTAGCGGCTAGTGAAAGTAAACATACTCACCAGTAGTTAGGGTGGCTACCTGGTACACCCCCCAGGCTATCAAGGCTACCTGGCCCACCCCCCCAGGCTATCAATTAGCATACTTTCCATATCCGGTTATTCCCCTTCCCTCACCCCTGTACTTTCAGGTCATTTTGAGGTACCGTTATTCCCCCCTTCCCCCTCCCCTACCTCCTCCCAGGCCTACCAAGTCTGACATAACTTAATACTATGACATTTACCCAGTCGCTAGGCTGACAATTTAGTAAAGATAAAAGTCGACCATGCTAAGAATTATAATTATTAGGGTTTAACGATGTGTTGATAACGGTAATCGAACCCGAAACTCATACCAAAGTTGATTAGCACGCCATCGACTGAGCTAAAGTTTCGGACACTAAGTTGGGACTACTCAACAGAAATGTTAAATGGTATTTGTTTGCCTCATACGATTTATTATTGTTTAAAAATTCATTAATAATAATTTGTAGTGATATTTTGAAAGAGTTATGTTTTTTAAAGAAACCTATATTTTATCTAATCAATTATACAGTTATAAAGTTGATAAAATGAGGATAGGTAGTGAGTGACCAGCGTAAGAAAGCTAACTAAATTAATATAAGTGAATTATTTAATACATTTTAGTACATTTTGAAATAAAACGTTTTTTAAAGTATTTTCTATTTATTTTATTATCTACTCTTTCAATCATTATTTTAAATCGTCTTTGCACTATTACTTCAATTAAAATGACCTCCCATCATGTTTGCGATACTTAGTATATAATTCCTGCTTTCAATCATTAGTGCTCAGTAATGATTAGAAATTTTAGGTTGCCATCCAAAATGTTGCTTGAATTTACACTATATCATCGATAAACTTCTAGATCTGGATACAACCCTATTTGTTGCGATATTTAGGGTTAAACATTACGGTCTTTGTTTCATATGGAAAGGTAAATTCCTATTTACTCCGAAATTAATATTTTTCTCAAGTTTTTTATATTGTAAAGCTGATTTTGGAACTTTTTCAATTGAAACTACTAGTCAGGCTCTAAACATTGTAATAATTGTTTTAGATTTAACCTTCACGTATAAGATCTGAAGCAGGCTTTATTAAAATTAAATTTTATTTCGCGTTTAGTGGTTAAAATTTCATTTTGTTTATAACTATGCATATTTTAAGAAATTAAACTGTCCATTACTACTTTGTTAGTAATTAGTATACGTACAGTAAATAGATGCTGTTTTTTTCTCTTACTTCTCTTCATGTAATGATTTTAGTATAGTCCAAAGAATGAATGGAAGCTCATTGGATTTATAAGAATAATTATAAAGACCATAAAAATATATGTTTTAAATTTAAGTAACAGAATTCAAATTATGGCTATTTACTCCACGGGACCAGCCTCATGAAGCTTCCGGACGGGATTTTAACCACATCCTCCTGAAAATAGAAGCAACACGACAAAATGAAACTATCACGTAACCATTTAACAGTGAATTGTCTCCAGTTTTTGTACTAATAAATCAGTATGTACTTGATCCATCAATAAAACGCTTCTTCCCCTTATTCCATCCTAGTTTTTTGCGGTGAGTAGACAGTCTCAAGTCTAGTTTTTTTCCCTTTTCGATGGTCCATTTTGCTTGTATTATTGTTCATAGTAGTTTTAATTTATCGAAAAAAACAATATTCTATGTTATTAATGTATAATTATAATAGCTATAATAAGAAGACAAAGCATACACAGCTGTTCGGAAACACTGGACCAGTTTGTAAACATATTTACCATAAAACTACAGCAGATAATATTATTTTAAACCTTTTTTTAACCAACACTCAAAACTAAAAGATGTACGGTCTAACTGTGCGTCGTCTCATCTCTCAACAAGGCGAAGGCAAACATCCAACTAAAAGAGCGCATGTGCATGGTGTCAACTGCATTTCCTTCTTTACTTTTGGCTTAAGTCAAGTTTGGAAAAAATAAAACACTACTTTACCATGGCGTATTTCCTGAACGTCTGTAACGCATTCCAACTCTCCGGTAGGCGGCCCCCTTAAACTCTCCTACGTGAAGTTCCTAAGAGTAAGAAGTAAGTAAATGGAAGAGTAGAATTAGAGAAACATCACATCAGACGTCATCGTCATTGTATAATTTACTAATTTATTACAACAGGTTATCATACTAACCAACCTAACCTAACCTAACCTAAACTTCAATTGATAAGCGCATATAATTATAGGCTTTGTTTGTGTCGTAAGAGTGAAGAGAGTGATAGTAAACCAAATTAATCCTATTTTTATTAAACTAAACATAAAATTGTATACAAAAAGACCATGTACAATCGTACGTACCCTAAAACAGTTTTTGGAATTTATATATCAAACATGTTCAAGGTTTAAACTTGGATCTAATTAATAGTAATTGAGACCACCAACTTAGCTGGAAGTTTTCCCCATCTCAAAATAAAGTGAATGCCAGGGTCTACAGGTTCCTTATAGATGGTCGCAAAAAAAAATATTCCCTTGTAAATATGGCTTTAAAAACTCTAGCAGGGATTATAGTTTTTATCCAATTTGGTCACTGATAGGAATTTTAATTACATAGCTCTTGTTTAGTATTGAAGTACCCAAGGAGTATTATCATACTGTCTATTATCATGTTCAATGGTATTCCTGAGGATATCAAACTGTTAAAAATATCTACTGGATGAATAAACACCCTTATTTTCACCTATACAGGTGGCACACACTTCCCTTCCCAGTTGTCAGCAGTTTCTGACGAGCTAAACGCTGCTAAAGATAATGAAGCCTATTCGCGCCTTGCTGACGTGACTATCCTAAAACTGGTTGAGGATCCTTTTTAGGGTGGTCTCACAGTGTACCAACCCTTGTCATCATGCGCGTATGTATACACACTTTGTTCCTCAAATTAATTTTAGCAGGATCCGTGTACTTGACGCCCTGTAGGTCCACTAATCCCCAAAATCACCGAAGGATGCTGTTTAGAGACGGTTCTGTATTAACTAAGAATGAGGATACCAAGGACGAACCTTTCTGTTGGTTTCAAACCTTACCAATTATGACCCGATTGATATGGTATATAGGGCTTCTGGATAGCCAGGTGGTACTGGGGAACGTCCACCATCATATATTTTGGGGAAAACATCAGCCTCCAATAAAAGATAAAATGGCCCTGGTATGTAAAATTGAGGATCGGCTAATTGAAGGTGTGTGTACCCTTGGACCACTTCCCTAGAAAGAGCAGCTGATTGAATACCATCCGTAACCCTTTGAAGATGATATCCTCAGTGACTAGCAGGGGGTTCATTGGAGCCACATGGCTGGCAAGACATGACTACCATTTTGTTGTGAATGGTTGATTGAGCAATACCTCTAAAGAATATTCAGAATATTCCATTTACGACTGGGTAGACATAACCTCTTAAAGCACTCTTTGGGAACAAAAGATGACCGCTAGGCACAGTCTACCAATACTCGAACACTCCTGTAGTCACCTTGAGCATCCTTAATACAAACTATGATAGCTTCTAATAATATCGTGGTAGTATTGGCATTAGAGCTCGTGGACGAGTTTATATGTGAAGGGTCCTTACTAGTTTATATGTGAAGGGTCCTTACTAAAGTGGTCTCCTTGTTTGCCAGTACTAAAGTTAATATTGACTTGGCCTTCAGGAGCTTGAGATGACTCTTGACCTGAACCTTCTGTACCCCTCTAAGTGGACAAACCAATATGAAGAAGAGTGGGATGGAACTAATTGCTCTTAGAACAATTGATCTTTGACAGACAATCCTTGACGTGATACGAGGTCTTCAAACAGTTTAACCACAACTTACAACATTTTGACCCATCCGTGTCTTGCTCCATCAATTTACCTAAAATGGAAACACACCTATATATAATTAGGTTGCACTGACACACAGAATATTTAATTGATCGTGACTGACATCTAAAAAAAACGCTCGTCTTGCAAAGGATGGTGATCTTGATTTCCCCTCAGGTTTCTTGTGAGCTGAGGGGGACCTACTTGACATGTTTACCAATTATAATGGAACATAATTGGCACTAAAAGGGCCCTGCACTGAGTTTCAAAGATCTCTATAAATTTATCAAAACTAGTTACGTTTATGTTGGTATGAGGCAGTTCAAACAGTTGGTGCTTATTTATATCCAGTTTGTTGAGCGTTACATTAAACAGCCTAAAACTCATCTCACAAACAGGGAAAATTCAGAACTTTGAAGGCACCCAAATTTTCTTTAAAGGTGTCCACCAAATCCCTTAAGTCTTGAGATAAATTCAAATTCAACTAGGGAAACAGCATTATTTTGTCTAGATGACTGGTATCAATGTGCTTCACATCCTTATATCTATTAAAGTGTCTCATTTTAGCTTATAGTTTTCATCAGACAATGCAAGTGACCGTATCAGGTTGAGTTGTTCAAATAATCTTTATATTGGTTCAATAATGGGCCTGGCCACAGGTTGGGTAGTGCGGTCATATATTGCTTTCGCCCCATAGTATCGATCATAAAATTCCTCACCAGCGCTTCATGTGTCATATTATTATATCGAGGTTCAAATTAACTTAACTGACTCTCTCAGGTTGGAAAACGTTCAACGCAAATGTGTGGCTATTTGCTTTGATAATTTATTTATTAACTGGATTTATTATGATTATGACATAATTCGAAACCTTTAGGGCAACAAATTCACTTTTCTTGTAGACTTTATGGTGATGCCCCTTTTGATTTTAATATTTTCAATAGCAACATTGGTGACCTGGTGGTCTAGTTGTAAGGTGTCAGACTTATGTTCTGGCGGCCGGGGTTCAATTCTCGATATTGGGACAGATTTATCGGATTGCCAAACCCTTCCTTCACCTCTGACAAGATATCTTGTGAATATGGGGAATGCCAGGCCTCCACCGTGGTTCGGATTCCACGCTAAACTGTAGGTCCTCCATCTCATCTCATAATCACCCTACCATTACACATTAGCGTAAGTGCGTATAATCCGAAAGGGTAGTATGACGTGGTGATGATAATAATAATAATAGCAATATTTCTTGTAAATTTGTCCTTGGTCGTGTAGGTATTGATGTGGCTTTTCGGTCCTGCCAGAGTACGATTTTTTTCTCTGAATAAATATTACACGTTGATTATAATAATAATAATAATAATAATAGTAATAATGCCTACTGTTAGTGTTTGCGAAGGCAATGTATCCTCTACATCAGGAGCTGTGGTAACCAACAATATCGGGGGGTAATCTGTTTTCGTATTCTGTTTGCCATCTCGTTAACTCCTCGTGGTAGTAGTCAGGGACACGGTACAAGCCACCTGCACACTCCTGGCCTGGCACCAATACAGGGGAGTGCACTTGTTGAGCGCAGAAACTCAGCGCCGTTAGTTCATAATACCACTTAATTATAAATTGTTAGACATACATGCACATGAGTAACATGAGCATCACATAGTTATCTGGGTACGTATAATCCATGTGTAATACCATTTTACTATTACTAGTTTCTAGGCAAACGACCAAAAGTAAGTTTCTTCCTATTTATTATTGATAAGCAAACTCAACTGGATAAAACAACCTATTTATCCAAATGTTTCAACTTAAAATCTTTATGTACACACATAATAACAAATAAAACAAGAAATATTTGTAAACTTTGTAAAATGTAAAATTAAAACAAAAAGATGTATATAGCTTTGAAACATGGTGCTGGAGAAGAATTGAAGAAATTATTAGGTCCAAAGAAAAGTGTTTGAGAAGATGTGATCCTTCGGTACAAAGAAAACTGGATCGGATCCTTAGGAGGAACTAAATGTATTCTGTAGAACGTTATAGGAGAGGTTGAGGTAAATAGAAACTTTGGAATAACGAGGATTCAAATATAAGTTGACTTGAAGGAAAGAAGAAAATTCTGGGAGCTGAAGGAAGAGGCAGAGAACAGGGCACATTGATGGTCTAAGTTCACTGACAAAAGTAATTAACCTGTCATAAGACAGAATACATGATGATGATGATGATTTTTACAATAATAATAATAATAATAATAATAAAGTCCTATATTGGTTTTTAAATATCAATTTCTAGGGTTGGAATTATTTCTAAAGCTTTTCAGTATTAAATAAAATATATGACATATTAAAATAAATTGTTTGGTGGTTTTATTGAGGTTTATGTTTACAATATTGTATCATTAAAATTGATATATTTTTAAACTAATAATAATCCTTTTTAAGTACCTAAGGTCTTACATCAGTGTTAGTATTGTTTTTATCATTTAAAGGCTAACATTAATTAATGCGTTCACTAATATGATTTTAAAATTCTAAATTTACAAAAATAAACAAATCTAGTTGAGTATGTAATTCAAACTAGTATTTGTCCACAGCTTGGCTTGCATCTTTGAAACTAAACATTAATTACAGCGTATAAACTTTAGTTCACAAATGACTGCAATCCCTAAAACGGCATATGTTCTAGGAATAATCATAAGTTATGTAAAAAGAATTACATACATTGTTAAAAACATATTGTAAATAAGTGCAGCCCAGTTTAACAAAGAGCATAAAATATATTCAGACTCTCATTGGGTCTTAAGGTTGTCCCTCTACATGTATTTAAGTATTTCAATTTTCTACCATAGTATTGGAAATGTTTTATTCTAATAGTTCAGTAAATTTTTGGGGGAGAGCCTCTTTACCCCTTTTCCAATCATTGAAATTAAAACTAAAACTTTTTTTGAAGTGTTTGGGGTGACTTTTATACCTACATGGCAAATTTCAAACTTCTACCATAGTACGAAGTATTTTAGTTTTTATTCATCACTGCATATGTTCAGTGTTCAGGCTACAAGCATATTATGTACTAGTACGATAATGAGCTAGAGATGAAGGGTGTTGAATTTAGAGGAAGTGTACCCATATTTGCATGGAAGTAAAGTGAAAAACCACTTATGAAAAAACCATGCTCAATACAGCCAACCAGGATTCTAACACCGATATTTTTGTTATTGGCAGTATAATTTAATGAGAGTGTGATACCGTAGGCCATGTGACCACCGAAGAAGGTTGAGTGAGACGTAGTTCTTACATCAGTTTTGCAAATTTTTTGTTATACAAAATGTTAGATTGTCAAGGCCCTTTGTTTTGAATCATACCTCATTATTAATCACACAGTTTAATACTTTAGGTTCACAATATGTGTTGCAACAAAGACTAAGCCTTACCAAAGGAAGTTGTTAGTACCAAGTTTTAGTATCCATGTAAATGTGATACCAGTCACATGAAGATGTTGGACGTTGTGTAAGTTTTATTCGTTGGAGAATCATGATCATCCTATCAATGTGGATATACAGCAACCAACAACAAATATAGGTGTTTTTTTTTGCTGTTTGATTAAAATGTATTTTGTAGTTTATTTTTTCATTTCAGTTGATTTGGCAATCAATAAGACAGAAAAATACAAATTTTAGATTCATAATTTACTTATATTTCCAAAACTCTCGCTCCCAAAGAGACTTTAAAAAAAATATGTATTCATTAAAAGTTAATATAGTTGAATTTCTACTAATTTGAAACATAAAATTAACCACACTAACAGTTTTATCGACACTGCTTCGCTCGCTGTTAAGATATTGTAATGCTATATAGTTTGCCCCTTATTCTTATTAGGGCAGAAGAAGTCTCATCTCAATCCAATGAGAGTTTATTTAGTTTACTGGAAACAAACAAAATAAATTGAATGTACAGAAAAATTTACCAATTTTATTATAGGTAGCGATATTAACTCAATAATTTTAAATGGCAATACTAATACAATATTTGAAATTCGTTCCTTTCATGTCCACTCAATAATTTACTCTCATGTTTCGTTTTATGTTTCCCATAACCTTGTTTTTTTGTTAACTACCTCTTTATCATCATTTTTTGTTTATTCCGGCCTTTGTATCATGTGTTAATGTTTGCACGCTTGTGTTTGACAAATTGAACAAACGTCCCTCACTCATAGGATCCGCGGCACATTTGGAAACTAGTAGTGCTTTTGGGACTCTGAGGGTGTTAGAAATAAAATACAACATATGATGGCTAACGCTTCACTAGGCTGCCTTTATATCACGCTATAATGAGTATTCAATGAAAGGCTGCATTTCATTAAAAGTTTTAGAAAAACAAAACTATGAAGGTAATTTGTTGAATGTGAAACAAGTTAGTTTTTTTATGTCACCACGTCTTAATAAACGTAAATTATATTTAGGTATTAGGGATGAGAAAGGTTGGCTTCATAGTATGTGTACCCACATTTGTATGAAGAGAGAGAGAAAGAGAGTGGAAAACTATGTTGTAAAACCACCCTCAGTACACCCGACGGGTACTCAAACCTTCATCTTCCCATCATTGACATTTCAGTCTATCACAAGAGAGATTTCTTAGGATTTATGCCATTCTAGCACCCAGATCGGTAATAATTTGGTTTATAGGAATATTTTCGTATTCTTTATTTCTATTTTCACATCACCATTGAGATTATCTGAATTTATACACTAATGGAACAGAGATGATAAATGTGTGATTTATTTCATATTTATCCTTAGTTCGTACTGCATTTAATCACATCTCTACAACTCTTGGAAATATCAAATAGCTTGCCGTCGTAAAGGTTTAGAATTACTAAAATTAAATATCATTTATTTGAAATATATTTTATTTATTAGACCAGTACGTTTCGCGCTATAAGAAAAAGGAATGGTACGGCGCACCGGACAGAATTTCTACCGCTTTTATCTTAAAATAGATATTTACTAAAATCTCGTAGGGTTTGTGAATCAAAATAATAGTTGTATACATTGTTGTAGAATCACTGCACCAAAAATAATAAATTAAATAATATGCTTTGTTACCTACTCTATAGCATTATAAACTAGGAACACTGTTAAAGAAAAGAGAATAAGAATCAAAATAATTTTCAAAGACCTGAATTATAAAGTAGATAATATATTTGCTTATAGCTAAGAAATTATTGGTTTTATAGAAATATATTTCAATAAAAGGTTTTTTTTTTTAATAATAATACAACTTTACAATGATAAGATATTTCGTATCTCAAATATCGCGTATAAATGATAAAGTTGGAGACTGTCTTCCATGTAAAGTAATCTCAGAGTCATGTTCAAGAGAAAATGTGAACTTAGATCCTATTTATAAAGATAAACAGTGTATAGATATAAAATTCAATTAAAGTCTTTGGAGCGAATTTCGAGAAAATGATATTTTTCTCTTTTTGACTTCCAGTAAACTACTCTTAAATTTAGGGTTATAAATCTAGTTCCAAAAATCCCTCGAGTGTTATGTATACCCCAGATATGAAGTTTTAACCCAATCGGTAAAATAGTTTCAACTTTAGCCCAAGGTACAGACAGACAGACAGTATTGAGAAAACACTCATAAAACGTCGACATTCATCAAAATCTCGAGTTTTATTTTTTTGGTGATCAAAATATTTTCTCTTTGAGGTGACGAGATAAAGTAAATAATTATATATAGATATACATTATATATATAAATTTATCTAGGAGGAATAGAATTAATCGCTATGCTTTTGTCAGAAATGACGTTCTTTTTCTCAATATGTTTCTGTAAAAATGTATCTATAAACTTTGTTATTTAATGCATGCTCTCAGGTGGAATATGATGCTTGTTTATCCATGACATTTCTGCAACACTGTTTATTATTTAGTTCAATTTAGATAAAGAGCGAAAAATGATTTTAGGTTCAATGTACTATATATTTTCTACCAGCAGACGTATCCGGCGTTTCTTGGAGTAGTCAAACAATGAATTACTTGGCTACCCCGGGGAGCGTATTTCTTTGCTTAAAATAAACAGAAACAAATAACGTTTCATTTTATTTCTTCCGATCTAATTTTTAGTAAATTAAAAAAAATCTAATCCAAACTTTAAAATTCCAGCTTTGAGGTGCACATGTTTGTATACAGTGGCTACTAATTTTAAAATTTTAGCCCTTAGCCGGTGGTAGATATCGCTCAATGCTCTTGAAGACAGACAGACTCTCCATTTTAATAGTATAGATTGGGGTTTTTTTACTGGATATTGGAACTTTGGAATAGGTTTTGAAAATTTGGATAGATTTTGTCTACGATTTCGGAAATTGGTACAGCTATTATACAAAACTACATTTTCTTTTGTTTTTACCCTCTTTATACGATTTAATTTTTGATAGTTATACTTTTTTCTCTCTTTGCCATTTTTTAATTCTCCCTTATTACCAATTTAATCCTAGTTTTCCATGTTACATACCCTTTTTAAAAAAAATATTAGCTTGACTTAATTTTTAATTATTTTTACCTTTTTAACAACTCTACTCTATAATATTTTTCTCCCTGGCAAATCTGGGTACTTCATGTAAAAGGTGCAAAAACGAGTTAGAAAATTTCATCTTTTCTAAAAAAAGAGAGAGAAATATATAAAGGGTAAAAGTGTAAATAAAATTAAAAGGCCAAGGCGGGCAAAATGGCTAAATGGTAAAAAGGTTAGAAAAGGCTAAAAAGGGAAAAGTATAAAAATTATAAAAAGGGTTAAGGAGTAGGGGAATAAAAAGTGGTAAAAGATCAAAAAGGCTAAAAAGGAGCAAGAAGGTAAATAGTGACAAAAAGGTTAAAAGTTAAAATAAGTAAATAGTGTGAAAAGGGCTAGCAAAAAAAGGGGGAAAAGGGGTGAATGGGGTAATTTAAAATGGTAAAAATTGCTAAAAAAAAAACTTAATTATATATAAGTTTTACTTTTTGGCCCCCTCTTTATCCTAAAATGATAAATTTACTTTTACACATTTTAGCCTATTAAACCTTTTTTTAGACTTACTTTTTACTCTCTTTGTTTTGTTTTTCTAACTATTTTTAATCCAAATTATTTCTCCCTGAAAAAGCAGGGTAATTCCGACTAGTATAATACATTAAATTGTCTAGAAGTGGATCGTTGAGTTTACAATTAAAAATAATATTAGGCCTATATCTTATTAAATGTAAAGTTAGTTGCACCCACTTCAGTCGCCGACTGGTCTAAGACAGCGATAGATTTTATCTGGGCCGCAAAACATTTAACAAACATGTGTGTACTTGAAACTATACTACCTACTAATACTTGATAAATGTTATAAAGCGGACCTTTTTTTCTCAATATTTATTTCAATCCAGTCCATCATCATATTTTTTAAAAATTCCATTAGACCTCCAATATCTAAAAGGTTCCCGAACTCTGGTCCACGACATCACTCTCTCATTAGACGGGATTGCCAATGACTGGGAGATTGGGGCTAAAATATCGGTTAGGTGGCTTTACCTAAATAATTGTACACACTCTCTCAACTCAAACGGGGTTACATTTATTATAAATTAAATATTCCACATCCCTAGCACATTAGCGTAATTATAACACATGCGTATAGCCCGTATGGGTAATAAGAGTCAGTGCTTGTTTATATACAGAATGTTTGGAAGCTCATAGCTTATATTGCACATATAGTTTGTTTAAGCCAAAAGGAATTTAAAACCCCAATACACTTAAATCTGTAAATATATGCTAATACCATTACATTGTGTTCAAATTTTCAGCGTACAGCGCCTGGAAAGCAAAGTGGTTCAAGCATGCCAGTACAGCAGGTTGCATAAGAGCTAGGCACACCTCGACATAATGGAGCACAACAGCAGAACATACCAAAATTAATAATAAACAACACACCAGTCTATCCAGAAGTGCGAATATGTTCTGAGAGTCATTTATAATGGTCCTACATCACAGAAAGTGATTGCCATTTTTACATGTGTAGTGCCACGCACGCGCCTAGTTACTATGCAACTTGCTGTACACGAATATTTGCCCAGCTTTGCTTTCCTGGCACTGTACGCCGAAACTTTGAACAACACAATTGAATGGTATTAGCATAGTTTCTGAATGTAAGTGTATTGGGATTTTGTATTATTTTTAGTTTACACAAACTATATGTGTGGTTTGGGCTATAAGTTTTCGAACATTTGTATGTATCAAAATCTGAAACACTTGGCGAAGTCCGGAAGAAAATTTTTGTTTAATAATTGTAGTTAATAAAAATATATAAGTAAAATTTTAAATTTACGACTTATAGGTGCATATATTTATCCACAGGAGCTAATTTATTTATTTTATTTTCAGATCTCCCTGCAGACAATATACAATGTTCATTACAAACACGTTTCTCTGCCTCAAATTTGAATTATATACCACATTAGCTCCTGTGCATGAAAATATGCACATAGAAGCCATACATTTAAATTTTACTTTTATAATTATATATTTAAATTAATTACAACTATTAAACACAAATCTTCTTCCGGGCTTCGCCGGGTTTTTCAATTATTTATTTATACATATTTGTCTGTGCGTATAGGTTTTGGAAATATCTAAATCCCCTATTTTACCAGCCTCAACTTATAGATTTCAGTTAAGTAAGACTTATTGTGGTATATTGAGTAATCCCACCACGTAGATGGCATTTTGTAATTGTACATGACTACTAAAAGTATACATTATGTTTAAGAGGGATTGCGCAACGACAGGCAACATTTCAAATATTATATTAATATGATTTAAGATTTATAGTTATCTTGGTTTCCGAGTTATATAGCTCATACACACACATACATACACATAAATACAATACAATACAATAAAATGCAATACAATACATACATATATACATACATATACATACACATACTTACATACATATATACATATATACATACACATACTTACATACATACATACATACATACATACATACATACATATATACATATATACATACACATACTTACATACATATATACATACACCTACATACATATACAATGCATAACATACATATACAATACAGTACATACATACATATACAATACATTACATACATACATATACAATACAATACAATGCTTACATTACATACATACATATACAATACAATACATAATTATATATACAATACAATACTTACATTACATACATATACAATACAATACTTACATTACATACATACATACATACATACATACATACATACATACATACATATACAATACAATACAATACAATTCTTACATTACATACATACACAAATAATACACATCCTATATTATTTAAATGATAATACATTATTGGATCCCATTATCTGGCTTCCTATTGTTTATTAGTTAAGAGCTCTGGACAGATTAAAAATTAGTGTTATATAGCCACCATATTTTAATATGCCCTTAATTTATAATATAGTTATATTTAGTTATATGTATTTTAATTTATATTGTAAAAATTGTTGTTAATGATTTTATTTATAAGAGTTCAAATACATACCAGATTTCTAGCCAAACAAAAGGCTATAACTCAGAAAGCAAGATAAATAAAAAGCTTAAATCATATTAATGTATTATTTGAAATGTTGCTTATATGTTGCGCAGTCACTCACAAACTACGGATACTTTTAGTAGACATGGAAAATTACAAAATGCCATGTATATTGTGGGATTACTACAAACACCCATATAAATATTAAATATTTGAAATTTATAAGTGGAGGTTGGTGAAATAGGGGATTTAGAACGATTCAAAACTCATGTAAAAACTTCTCACTGAGGTTTAAGGCTTAAGCTTATCAGGCAGGTAGGTATAAAAGCTGCTCCTAAGAGTTGGTTTCTTAGGTCATGACTCATGAGCATTGCCTATCTACCGTAAGCAGAGGTCTGAAATCTTGAAAATTATCAGCGTGTCGTTGCAGCAATGGCTGCAGATTATTGCACTCAAATATATTTTAAACATTTTATTAGGAAAGAATCTCTATAATAAGCCCTCACTTACTTTTTAAATAAAGATTCACTCGTCTAAGGCTATCAAATTTTCTTAGATACTTAGTTTTCGGTGTGTAATTTGAATAAAAACGTATATTTTCCCCTTTAACGCCCTGATGAGAGCTTTAAAATAACCCTTCTCCCATATCTCTATATATTCGTTGCATCAAACTACACAAGTAACAATTGAGCTGATATTTTTAAACAAAGACAAACATTTTATTTACCAATAATATACACACATACACACATCATTGTTTCCCTTGTTATGTAAACAAAGAAAGATTGTACAGATGAACCGCTGCCCACACAGAAGAAAAAGATGGAAAATTTACCAAGAAATTTGGGTCTTAGTTTTAGTCCACTATCTTTACCGGAGAAATACTGGGAGAATAGGGAATGTGTGTGTGTGTGTGTGTGTGTGTGTGTGTGTGTGTGTGTGTGTGTGTGTGTGTGTGTGTGTGTGTGTGTGTGTGTGTGGAGATAGTGGGTGTAAAAGAATGTGAGTAAGAGTGTGTGAGAGAGAAAGAATTTGTAAGAGAAAAGGCGTGATAAAGTCAGTGGGAAAGAGAGAGAGAGAGTGAGTGTGTGTGTGAGTAAGAAAGCGTGTAAAATTTTGGGAGGAATATTGTGTGAATGAGATAAAATGTGAGGGCATGTGAAAGAAAGTTAGAGAAAGAAAGTAAGAATGGAGAGATTAGTTAGTTCAGAGAGAGAAAATTAGATTGCGAGAGAGTTAGAGCGAATTTTAAGAGAGATAGAATGTTTGAGAGGAATAGTCAGAAAGATAAATTGAGAAAGTGAGTCTGAGAGAAAGAGATTTTTAGAGAGAGTTTGATATTGAAAGAGTGATATTGATATTTTTAGAGAAAAAGAGAGTTTAAAATAGAGGGAATTTGAAAGAGAGAGAACGCGTTCAAGAGATAGAACGTTGGAGAGAAAGAGCGTTTGAGAGATAGCTTAAGAGAGTCTAATAAAGATAACGTGTGAGAAATTGTGTTATAAAGCGTGTATGTTAGTGTAGAGAGTGTGTGTGAGAGAGGGATAGAGTGTGTGTGAGAGATAATCAGAAAATATTATATTAAAAAGAGTGTGCTATAAATGTAGTGTGTGTTTTTGTTTGTGTTTGTGTAAATGTGTGTCTGTGTGTGTGTGAGGGGGAGAGAGTGTGTGAGGGAGAGAGTGTGTGAGAGCGTGAAAGAGTCCGATAGAGAAAGAGTCTGACCGAGAGATATAATGTGAAAACATATATGTGGTACTCAAATATTTCGGTACTTTGAAATATCATTCCGCCAAAATATGAAAACATATTTGTACTTACGGTATTTGTAAGAATTTGAAACGATATATGGGGTACACAAAACAATACTTTTAAATAAAATATCTTTAAAATTAATCAGTAAAATGAGAACATATCTTAAATTAAGTATTTGCATTGTGTTACTATTCGCTAAAATGAAAATCAAAACCCATTATATGAATAAATTGTACATAAAAACCCATTATTTGAAAATAAATTAACACCAAAACTCATACTTAGATAGCTAAAATGTTTTTTTTTAAATTACTCAGGATAATTTTATTGTTTTTGGGATTACAACTTATACCAAAATATGTTTTTAAATAATTTTATCATTCGCGAAAAGAAACGTAAATAATATTTTCACGATTTTAAAACTTAATCTTTTAATTTTCAAATCATTCTCAATATTATAGATTTAAATTCTAATTAACGAGAACATTCCAATAAAAAATAAATGTTTTTCCAGTTCAAAAATATCAATATATTTTTATTGACTAACATCCAATGAGAAATATTCATCCAAAGAAAAAATTGTGAATTGTTCGGACTAACAATTAAAGATTGAGTTATTATTTTTAAGCCAAAGAGATATATTTTATTTAGAGATTTACAGCCCTGAGCAAATAACAGTTCTCATGGCGACTAAACAAAGAATGAAAAACTGAAAATGATCTGTTAAAGTCGGGTTTTCGTGGAAAACTATTTTTCCCAACATCCTGGACTCCTAACCGTTAAAATATGTTCATTCATTTTCTCATCATTTCTATTACCGAAAACGGAGCTATCAAATTTTAATATAAGAATTAGCTTTTGTGCATGAACATGTGCACCTAGAAGCCATTATTTTAAGACTTTTCACATCTATTTTCATTTTTTCACTACCATGTCTTACTACCCATTAATATAAAATGCTTATATAGGCCTTACCTATTAATACATTTCAGTCATTAAACAAAAACTTTCTTCCCTGGTAACGCCGGGTAATTTAGCTAGTGTTTTACACATTTAATAGGATAGTTTTGTATTGCACGGACTTCCAAGTTAGATACATGTGAAGTTTCAACACGATTTGTAAAGTGGTTTGGGCATGGCTAAGCAACAGACCAAACCACAGACAAGATTTCATTATTATATATTAGTAGGATAGGATATAATATATAATATATATTATAAATTTTATATATAATTTTCCCCAATGGGCAAGTTTCCAGTGGTGGTAGACCCCAGCAGTGTACTGTAGTGTTATTTTTTTCCTAAATGAGTTATATTTCCCTCTCTCTTCCCAATTAATTTAGGGTACATTTCCTCTAAATTATAAGCTCTTCCTCCCTAGCCTTGTCAGTGTATATATGCGGATATAATGGATGGGTGGTAAGGTGCAGAGTCTGATGAACGGAGCATTTCTCATCTTGTTACTTTGGGGGTACCACAGCTGCAGGTATTAAGGCCCAGTCAGTCAGTAGTGGATGTACCAAGCCCTCCCCCCCTCCCAAATCAATCTGCGTGCGTCCCGTTCTGACAAAGGGGTGGAAATAAACAGGGTTTGGGGCCGAGGGGGAGTGACGTCAGGATTTGTAAGGGGTGGGTATTTCGGACAGGCACTCGAGTGACAACCGTAGTAATCTAAAGAAAATCGTGCTACTAAGGGAGCAAAACAGGTTAAGAAAGTAGTAATTCCAGACAAACAGAAAAGAGTTGGCCAAAAAAAATACAAGTTGGTTTGGTGCTTTATGTGAGGAAAACATAGAAGAATAAATGATACAGTACCTCAAGTGGTTCAATATTAGTTGTGCAGGAATGGGTGCAAGCATCAAAAAGTACTACTGTCCATCTCGAAAGCTTTAGTTACTAAGCTGAATGTTGAATATGGCTTTATTTCTTTTATATTTGTACTATTTAGCAATTTTTCTTAAATAAACTTAATTATTTTTCTCATTCACTGAGTGGTCTAAGCTAGGAAACCACTGGTCCAATATAGGAGGCCAGTTTCTTTGTTTGTAACGATTTCATTATTCCAATATACAATTTTACATTTGTGTGTGTTAATTTATGAAAAATTTCATTAGATTACTTCAAAGAATATACCATGCCCTATTTATTTTCCCATTCAGCATTTCATCAATAAATCTATTATCCCACACACAATGAAAAATAGGTTAAACGGTCCAAATTAGGCAACTCTCTCCATAAGATCTTTATTTCTTAAGATGTCCACTAATGCACCTTCAGCCTCTGAAAATGATTATTTTATCGTTATAGTAACTTAGCAAAGTTTCTTATTTTTATCGATGATATGATATACGCGTTGTGTCAGCTTTATCTGTAAGCCTATTATTATTTTTCGTAAGAAATCATGACGGCTGTCAATTTGATTCATTCTTTAATCGTCCTACTTCTTCTTTACTTTAAGCCATATATTGAGGGTTACATTTTATTTCACAGAATGAGTGGTTTTGAAATGTCGTTTAATGGAACCTTATTTTTACCTAGAGCTTCATTTGCACTAGACAAAAAACAATAATTTGTTACCTTGATATCCCTGAATAAGTATTCCTATTCTCATTCTTAATGGAAGTAATTAGTTTTGTTTTTTATTTTCTCTCAATACAAACCTATAAAAAGATAAAAACGTACACTTGTAGATCAAAAACATGCAAAACTTTTTTGTGTAAATTACCATAAATCTATTATAACATCTAAACGAAAGATGGTGAAGTCAATAATGGTCTATCGGCCAGCTGGTAAGGCATTCCGTGCAATATTGCCATCTGACCTTGGTTTTTGATATTAGAATGTAAATTACTAGTGTTCAAATTTAAAAAATATCCACGAAAGCTACCAGTAGACGTACAATACGAATGGGTAGTAAGACGTGATAAATAACTAACATTGGCTTAAAATTGATGGTTTTGCGAACCCTTGTAATTTCTTTTATTGGGGGTATTTAATGTACACGATCTGAAATGACCTAATTATTCAGCACATGACTTATAAATCTAGAACAAATACAGCATCCAGACTCCAGCAATCAGTTCATCACTGTGATAGGATACACCACATTTCACCAATGATTAATATTTCGGCCATGCCAGGAATCTAGCCTGGGACCCTTAGCTTATTAAACAGATATGCTACTGACTGAGCTAAGGTGTTGGACTAGCCCCGTGACAAAGAAGTCCCTCTCACAACAGATTGAATTAATGATGAAGGGGGCAGTTAATTTCAATTCATAGCCTAGTTTACTTAGGGTGGTTTTATTGTATTTGTTCCCCTATAGTCCACATTTCCTAAAAATTTTACTTTCTTCATAACTTTCTAATAGGATTATTAATGGTGGATAGCCTGAACGTAAATTAAGATGTGTTATATATGGGTGTAATATGACATTGCAATATTTAATATTACATATTTAATATCAATCAGTGAAATCCACATTTAGTTACACTATTATATAGATATGAGGGGAAATTTTCTTTCCCCATTACTCTTTTAATTTGCTATTAGGGTAATGCAATAGAGTGGGGAATTCTTTACGCTAAACGGTACAATGTAGCTATTAGGGTACGCAGATGATTTAGCTTTGTTTGGAAGCTGTAGCAAGAAATGCAGAAATATTATTAGAGTTTAGTTAGAAAATAGTTTTAGAAGGGAACGCTGAAAAGACCAATTATATGGTAAAAAATAGAACACAGATATAGAATGATAATTTAGATATTACAGCAAACAACATATTATTTGATAGGGTTAATGAATTCAAATATTTAAGAACAATTTTAACTAACAATAACAATATTAGATTGGAAATTTGGAAAAAGAATACAGTCGGGAAATGATTGTTACTACTCTGTTAGTAAGTTTTTGGCGTCTCACCTGCCGTCAAAAATGTAAAACGCAGAATATACAGAGCTGTAATTTTACCGGTTGTTCTCTATGGGTGCAAAATGTGTCCTCTTAGCTTAAATGAAGAAAATAAATTTAGAGTGTTCAAAAACAGGGTGCTTAAGAAGATATTTGGTAAAAAATGGATGAACATAGTGGGGAGTAGAGGAGGTTACATAATGATGAGCTGCATACTCTGTGTGCTCATCACCAGACATTGTTATGATGATAAAAACTCAAAAGTTACGGTGGGCCGGTCTTGCAGTCAGAATGGTAATATCTAGAGCGCAGTTCAAGGTATTGAATGACAAACCCAATGGTAAAATACCACTGGGAAGACCCAGACGCAGATGGGAGGATAACATTTTGATAGACCTGAGAGAGATAGAGGGTAATGAGAGAGACTGGATAAAATTAGCTCAAGATAGGGGTAGGTAACGTAGTTTTGTGAGTGCGGTAATGAATTTTCGAGTACCTAATGCCATAGAGTAAGTAATTAAGTAATAGATAGACATAAGGAAAGTAGAATTTAGATACAATGTGGGATAAATATACACTTGAGAGATATATTTTCAACATAAATTAATAAATATTATTATAACATACTAATGTGGATTGCATGGTTTTAAAGTCAATCTAAAATAATATTTTGATAAATTTAAATGTGAAATTGAGCCCAACTACTGAGGCGCACCATAAAAATGTGAACTATATATTTCAATGAGATTTTTTCTTTGTGTGTGTGTGGGGGTGTTTTTTTATTTAAAGATTTCCTCATGTTTAACCCCATCGTAGGGCTGATTGGGATTTAATTTGATGCTAAGATGAGAAGTGTAAGAAAGTGAGTTGCACTCAACTTGGTGAAGTGCTGGAGCAACTGAACACTACGTGTGACCCATACGAGAAAAAGAGTAACACTTTCTCCTCTCTGTTTTGTTGTATTTTCCCTTTCACATTTGTACATCAAGCGATCTATTCAAACTGCCGTACCCATTTATTCATGCAAACCCGCACCCTCTTTCACTCCTTTCTAACTTCAATATCCACCTACACACACATAAATATGGTTTTTGAGCTCTCTCACTGAAACGATTGGTAAGACATGATCAACTCTTTGAGAATGTGCGAGTATGTAAATTATGAGAGGAGTTATATATACTGACTTCAAAGACATTTGACTCACTACAAATTGTACTACTATAAAGCCACATGGCTGATTCACTCACTCACTGACATTAATGTTTATCCACTTCCAGATGAGCTAGAAACTTGAAATTTGGCAAACTTCTAGCTTCTAGCCTGTAACTGATGGGAAAATTAAAAAAAAAAAACTAACCACCGAAAAAATTCAAAATTTTGAGCAACTTTAAAGTCGGTGCAGTATATACAATACAATACCCGTAACTTTAGGTTGTTAAGTTCAAAACAACGCTAGGATTACAATAGTTTACATCCACTTACAAAGATAACTCAGTAGGAGCAAAGCGAGTAAATGTATAAAGGTGTTAAAACACTTAGAGAGACGTTCAATGCATTATACTTAAAATGATCTTTATGATCTAAGTATGTCCTAAACATAAAACTGATATTTACTATTTACGTCAATGCTCTAGATAAAGCATTAGAAGTGATTTCAAAGACATTGAAACTTTCAAGATATTATAATATAACTAATTTTAAAATATCAAATTTGAGATAATTATAACGCCCTACTTTATCATTCTTTTATTAAAACACAATGATAAAAAATATTGGTTTCAACAAAAATGTGTTGGTATTATGGGTGTAAGCTATAAATTAAACTTATGGCTCAGGAAAATAAAGGTGGTTTTGAGCAGAGTGGCGCTCCACTTTGCCTCCAAGCACTATTTTGGGTATTATTTTTCTCAATTCTGCCTTTTTCACCCTTACCCCAGTGGAGCCCTCTGAAAAATATCACTGGTTCTGGTGAACAAATAATAAATAGTTGCATCATATATAATATATTTAATAACAGTGTTTTCGTGTTTAAATGTGAGAATCTCATTTTTGAAAATAAATAATTATGTACATAATATAGAAGCCAAAAAAGATATTTGAAGCAATCGTGAATTTCTTTGTAAATTAATTTTTTTTAATTCATTCCATTGTGTGTACATTTTAGTTATGTTTTATTGAGGAAAATCTCAATATACCTAATTTCGAATTTGTAACCAAAGTTATACAGTGTACACTAATTTTCTTACGAATGGACGAATTTGACCACTATAAAATTTATTATATTTACGTTCACGTATTAATACGTCCATTCATATTATCTTCAGGTGTAATTTTTGATAGATAACAGCACTTTACATAAAATAACTCTAATAAAAGTGTACACTTTTGCTATGTTGACAGCAACAAAATTGCATTTCTTAAAGGTGCTCCAAGAATCCATTCGTAAGAAAATCAAGGTTGAGTTTGTAACATAGGGTTGTTTCTTAAGGTCATTTAGTGGTGATATACATAATGTAATAGCCGTTCCCTAGATTGGGATGTTTGTTTATAACTAGCATAACAGTGTTGAAACGAAGCAAGTAAAATAACTGGTCTAGCTTACTTGTTATGTTGTTATGAGTTAGTAAACAATAGGAAAGAACGCTGACAACTCGCAACAAATTGTATCCATTGTTATCAGCACACGAGCCTACTTGCAGTATAAAGGGTTATGTTTTAGAGCTATTGGGGCTGACACAATAATATAAACTCAGAAAGGGTCACTCTGCCCTTTTTCGGGGCCACGTGGATTAGAAAATTGGGTCATAGGTTACTTGTGATAGAGGGCGACCATCGTGCCCAAGGTACAAGTTAGAATCTGTAAGGAGTGTCAGTCGATTCGGTAGTTAATTATTCCTAACTAAGCCAGTTATCTCACGAGCTCCTATGTCAAAGTCTTTTATCTTTTCGTTAACATATTTTTAACATCACACTTTTGTAGTAACTCTTAGTGCTATATTATTATTATTATTATTAGCACCGCGTCTTACTACCCGTTCGGGTTATACGCACTTAGTGCTATAAATAAACCCTAAAAATCAAAGCATTCTATAAATTCTAGCTCACAATTCTATTTTTCCATCGTCCTTACCCTTCCTCTCATGCTATCATGCTATCCGAACAAATTAGGCTCGCAGAAAGGGGGTTAGGGTGGCAATGAAATATTAAATATGTCCACGTGCTATGTGCAATAATTCCTATTTTAATTTATTTTACAGTACTAGCAGATACAAAGTAATAGAAAATCTGCAAAACAATAAGTGTGGAGGCCATCTCATTTAGTTGTGGAAGATACCACTGGAGGTGGTTGTTGTTGATGATAAGTTTGGCTTCCTCCCCCCTCTTACTGTTTTTTGTATTATGCATAGTAACACTTGTGTAGAGCAGGCAGTTGGCATCGAGCATTGTGTAGGGTTTTATTATTATAGGGGGCGCTCAGCCATAATTTGGCTTTTATGTCGATATAACCAGTATTTCACTTAAGCGTTTAGTATCATTTGTGTTCGTGTTTTAACTAAATTCCTCTTGTCCTCCTGAACATTATTGTAGCTTGTCAATTATGATTTATAAAATTTTTATATGTTTCGGATTTGTTCAACTGCTTTCTCAACTCCCAGACCGGCTGGAAGTTTGACCATTTTAACCAAAGGAAAAATATCTTCCCCAAAACAGTACAAACTATATAAATTAGCTTGAATGCTCGCTGTTTCTTGCGAACGTTTAGGACTTCAGGCAAGGGCACAGAGAAGGAATTGTCTATGGGCTAGGGTTATACCATTATATTATCCAGACCCATCCATACCCAAAAACCCAACCCAACAGAATTTTATATTTATAATCAAGAAGCACCCACAAGATGACCAC